>JAJPUD010000951.1:279435-354896 GCA_023553655.1 Myrmecobius fasciatus
CCCAGGCAAGTCCAGGCAAGCCCAGTCCAGAGCCGCCCCCAACATCATTCCTAATCATCAGAGGTTGATTCAGTCTTCTTGCACTCACTCTTGACTCCCCAACCCTGTCTACAAGTTACCTCCAAACCCAGCTAGCCCGAGGGCTCCCAACTTGCTGTTTCTGTGGAGCTAGCCTGGAGATATTTACATCTCACACCTGTTATACTTCAGTCCTGGGGTTTTTCTTTGGGTTTTCTCTAATTGTCCCTGGAGAAACCCAGTTCTAATACAAGTCTTATTTGTTTTCCATTTGTCTACATTCACCCTGAGGTGCAGTTTTCTTTTGTTTTTTTTGGGAAACCTGGAAAGCTTGGAATTTTCTTACCTATTCTACCATCTTCCCAGAATCCTCCTACTTCTCAGTTTCTTAAACTCTGGGTTATGACCCTATGTAGGGTCTTATAACTGAATTTGAGGGTCATGATGTAAATGTTTGATTTGCATACCTATTTTATATACTCATATAAATAAATCACATGAAATTTTTTTGGATGAGAGAGTAGCAAATAGAAACAATTTAAGAAGTCTTGATCTAGTCTACATCTCTCCTTTTTTTTCTTTAAGCATTGTTTGAGAAACTTTATCAAAATTATTGCTAAAATCTAGGTAACTTATCTCCAACATTCATCTGATTTACCAATCCAATAATCATATATATATATATATACATATGTATATATATATATATGTGTGTGTGTGTGTGTGTGTATGTATATATGTATGAAATATGGTTGGTCTAAAATGGCCTTTTCCTATCCTGGTTTTTTCTGGTCATTGTTTTCTTTTCTAAATTTTTTTTCTAGCCACCTTAATAATACATGTTAGGATTTCCCCAGGAATTGAAGCTAAGTTTTCATTCCTCTTTTTGGAAAATGAAGAGTTTTGTCCTCCAGACCTATAGCACCTACCTTTTCTTCAATAATCATTGACTTAGCAATCACATTTAGTAGTTCATTTAACACCTGATAATATGAGGATGTAGTTCCTAGAATGTAGGCCTATAGATATGACCTCATAAAATGTAGCTATACTCTCTTTCCTTTCTGTTTCTTAATCCATTCTGGTATCTTTCTCAGTTTATGGTGGGCCCATCTCATTCACAGCCACAGACATAATCATTAATTTTGTAGTTTCCTTTATCATATCCTCTTTATTTTCTTCTATCTTTTCTCTTGTATCCCTCTTTAAGAAAGAACAAATAGAGAAAGTAAAAAATTATTATGAACATTAGTAATCTATAGTTGAAATGCCATTCTGCCTTTCATCTCTTCATTCAATTCAGGTACTGATTATGATTTCTTATACTTTATTTCTCTCCATTTAACCCAATCCCCTTTATAATCCATCCTCTAAAGCTGAATTTTCTTATATTTGTGACTGTTTCCTTCTAAACCTTCCTATCTCTTTTAATCCTTCCTTTCTGCTCTTCACATTCTCATCTGATTCCCTGTTTAATCTGATCTTAATTTTTTTTTCCTCTAAATTTTTTGTGTGTAATCCTTTTCTTGATTCAGTTAAGAGCAATATTCATGATGCCTCCCCTTTTCCTTCAAATTTGTATATTCTTCTTCTGGCACACTAGTTATAAGTATTAGTATGCTCTTCACCCTCCCCCCCCCACTTTTTTTCCTCATTTGTTTCCGAATATATTACTTCACCCTCCCATTGAATAGTCTTTCTTAAGACTATTAAAACTATCTCCAGTTTCTGTGCTTATCTTTCTTTAGACAGTATGTGACCCTAACAGGGGGAAGAGAGACAAGTGATCCTTTTCTTTAGAGATCACAGAGGTAATAAAGTTAAATGTAGAGCTTGAAGTGGTTTTTGTTTTATTTTATTAGTTTTTAAAGATTCTGTTCAACTCTGGTCTTCTTACAGGAATGCTAGAAAACCATCCATTTTATTAAATGTATTTTCCCTCCTACTCTCTCCCTAATCACTTCCATGGTTAACATAGTGAGTGTGACAATTGGAGTGAAGATCTCTCAGGACTATAGACTAAATTAGACAAAGCCTGAGGGCCTAAGTTCCAGTTTCTGCAGTGGAAAGGAAAGTAGAAAGTAGTCTGATTTATAAGCTGTCAACATTCCAGTTTTTAAATAAGGAAAGTTAAAGCATATATAACCAATTAGAATGTATGGAAAGGAAAAAAGGGGTGGGCTTGGGACTTACTCTTTTCTGGATTGTATAAAAGTCACAAGGATGTACTGCTCCCTGGCTCTCCCAACTTTGGACTGCTTATTTGATCCATTGTGGGACCGCCCAGTACTCAGGAGTTCCTGAATAAAGCCTTTGTTCTATACCTTGAGATGCCTCTGAAGTATTGATTGTTAAGATGAGAGCCTGAATATCCCACACAATAAGATCATAGAGTTAAACTAATAATATTTTCAAGGTAAGTATTCTTGATTTTAAGCCTTTTTCTTTTGCCTTTTATTTTGTCATAATTTCTTCTTCTTTGTGGTAATTTCAACATAGTCTTGTGTGATACTGACTGTTATTGGAACTTTTGTTATTGGAAATTTTTGCTTTTAGATTTTTTAGATTTATTTTGTCTTTTATCATAGAGATAATCAAGTTCAAATTCTTTATTTTTTAGAAATAGATTTTATTAATCTGATATCCTTTGTTTTGTTAGCACCTGCATTTTTCATGGTAACATAATCTTTTATAATCCCTTATAATAACTGATAAAGAATGAAAAATTTCAACAAAATAAATATGTCGAAAAATCTATGTTATATGCAGTGTTATATACTCATGGATCTCCATTTCTGCAAAGAATACAGAGAAGGTGTCTCCATGTCCCTTCTTTGGGATCAAACATACCAAGTAGAATTTTGTCACATTCAAAATCAATTTTCTTTTTGGCTGTTGTTTTTTTCTTTCCAAATATTTTGCTGTAATCATTATGCATATTGTTTTTTTGGTCATATTTACTTAATTTTATATCAGTTGATGTGAATCTTTTCATATATATGAAAAATACACATATAAAATATTTTTCATTATATATTCATAAATTTCATCATTTCTTATATTACAGTAACATCTCATTATATCTTTATACTACCATATGTTTGATGCTTATCTATTTTGTTTCCATTTCTTTACTGTCACAAAACATCATTACTTGCAGTAATTTTCTTTGACTTAGGAGCTACAGATTTAGATACTATCGCTTCTGAAGAGGATAAATCATATTTAGAGAACTTTGTAGAATCAACTAAAAACAACTTTGGCAGAGTTGCAGAATATAAAATAAACTCACATAAATCATCAGTATTTTTATACATAACCAATTAACACCAACTGCAAGAGATTAAATGATAAGAGAAATTCTATTTAAAATAATTGTAGATAATATAAAATATCTGGGAGTCTATTTGCCAAAACAAACCCAGTCACTATAAGAACATAATTATAAAACACTTTTCACCCAAAGTTGGATCTAAACAATTGGAAAAATATTGATTGTTCATGGATAAGTAATTAAATATAACAAATGTGACAATTCTGCCTAAGTTAATTTACTTATTAAATGCCATGCCAAAATTATTTTATAAAGCTCCCTCTCCCCCAAAAATAAAAAAAAAATTCATCTGGAAGAAAAAAAAAGTCAAGAATATTAAGGGAATCAATTAAAAATGTTAAGGAAGGTACCCTATCTAGTAATTTCAGATTTCAAATAATATTAAAAAGTGGTAAAAGCAATCTATTACCAGCTAAGAAATAGACTAGTAGATCCATGAAATAGATTAGGTGCACAATATACAGTAATAAGTTGCCATACTAATCTCATGTTTGATAAACTCAAAGATTCAAGCTTTTGATGCAAGAACTCAATATTTGTCAAAAATTTCTGGGATAAACTGGAAAGAAATTTGGCAATCAATATCTCATATCACAAGATAAGGTCAAAATGGAAAAATTATTGAGACATACAGGACAATATCATTAAATTAAGAGAGCATAGGAAAATGTACCTGTCAGATCTATGAATAAAGGAAAAGTTTGTGACCAAAGAAGAAATAGGAAGGATTATGAGAAGCAAAATGAACGATTTTGATTATATGATATTAAAAAGCTTTTGCATAAACAAAACTAATGTAGACAGAAATAGAAGAAAATAGGGAAAATTATATCAGGTTTCTCCGATAAAAGTCTCATTTCTCAAATATATGAAAAGTGAGCCAAATTTATAAAAATAAGAGGTATTTGTTAGTTGATAAATAGTCAAAGGATATGAAAGGCAATTTTCAGAAGAAGAAATTAAAGCTATCAATAGTCACATGAAAAAATGTTCTAAATCACTACTGATTAGAGAAATGCAAATTAAAACAACTCTGAGACACCACTTCACATCTAACAAATTGACTAATTTGACAGAAGAGGAAAATGACAAATGCTTGAGGAGATGTGGAAAAATATGGTATTGGTGGGGTTGTGAACTAGCCCAGTCATTCTGGATAACAATTTGAAACTATGCCCAAAGGGCTATTAAATTGTATATACTCTTTGATCCAGCAATATCTGTACTAGATCTGTATTCCAAAGAGATTAAAGAAAAGGGGAAATAATCTTATTTGTACAGAAAAATATTTGTAGCAGCTCTTTTGTGTTGGCAAAGAATTGGAAATTGAGATAATGTCCATCAATTGAGGAATATTTGAACAAGTAATGTGATTATTATACATCAGTTTTATTTTTTCTCCCAGTTACATATAAAGCAATTTTTAATATTTGTTTTTAAAATTTTAATTCCCAAATTTTCTTCCTTCCCCCCCAATTGAAAAGGCACATGTAAAGTCATGTTGTGAAAAAAATATATGTCCCCCTCCAAAAAAAAAACCCTCAAGAAAATAAAGTAAAAAAAAAAACTCTATGCTTCAATTTGTATTCAGTTCTTTCTCTGGGCATGGAAAACATTTTCCATCATAAGTCTTTCAGAGTTGTCTGGAATCATTGTATTGCTGAATATAACAAAGTCATATAAGATGACATTATTGTTGTTACTTTTTACACAGTCCACTTCACTTTGCAGGATCTCATGGAAGTCTTTCCAGGTTTTTCTGAGAACATCCTGCACATCATTTTTTATAGCACAATAGTATTCCATCATAAGCACATATCAATTTATTCAGCCATTTCCCTGTTGATGGGCATTCCCTCAATTTTCAATTCTTTGCCCTGAGAAGAGAGCTGCTATAAATATTTTTGTACATATATATATATTTTTCCTTTCTCTTAAAAAAATCTCTTTTGGGATACATGCCTAGTGGTAATATTGCTAGTTGAAAACTTATATGCACTGTTGCAAAGTGAAGTGAGCAGAACCAGGGGAACATTGTATACAATAACAGTAATATCATAAGGATATTTAACTATGGAAGATTTAGCTACTCTAATTAAGACAATGATCAAAGATGATTTCAAAAAGGACCCATTATGGAAAATGCTGTCTACCTCCTGAAAGAGACCTGGGGAATTCTGAATGCAGATTGAAGCATATTTTTAAAAGTTTTGTTTTTATTGGTTTATTTTGTGTTTCTTTTTCAATGTGGCTAATATAGAAATATGCTTGGCCTGATTTTACATGCCAAATCCATCTTAGATTGCTTGCTTTTTCAAGAGAGGTAGGAGGTAACAGGAGGGAGAGAGAATTTGGAACTCAAAATTTAAATATGTTAAAATTTTTAACATGTAATTGGGAAAGATTTAATAAAATAATTTAAAATTATCTCTTTTTCTAGGTCAGTAGTTTTTGATAGATACCTTAAATACCAATTTTTGATAGATGCTTTAAAGATAATTTTTATTCCTTTGACTTTGGTCTAGAATATTTCTTGTTTTAGTTTTTTTCATTCCATTCTATATTTCAGGAAGTCCCCTATTTATACAATACTTTAAACTTTCTGTTCTAAGGTATTTGCTCTCCTTTCATTTTTTTTAAAGAGCTCTAACTTCATATCTTATCTTTTTATTAATTTCTTTTAGGCATTCCTGGAGTCTTTGGATTTAACCTCTTGCCCATCTCTTAACCCATAGTATTTTTTTCATTATATTCAGATTCTTCTTTTCCAGTCTGTATTCTTAGTTCGGGATTTTGTGCCAGGGTTAGAGTCTTCCTTCTTATTTTCTTGGATGTTGCAAAGAGGTTCTATTTGGTGTTTTCCTCTCTGCAATCAGGATGTCACGGCAATTGTAGTTCTGTATGAGGTGGCTGGGACTATGCCCATGCCTTTTATGATACCTGGCTTCTGCCTCTATCTTCTGGTTTCCTAATCTAGTTCTGTCCTAGATCTCCCTTCTTTGCAAAGTACTCAATTTGGAGTTGGTTCTATTCCTTGTGTCTCAAAAGAACCCAATGAATGTCAGCAATTGTGCTGATCTCAGAACTCTTATACTTTCCTCTATTCCCTCAACCCCCTTTCCACTTACAGTGAGCCTTTGTTGCCTTTATTCCTGGAGTGTCCCCAGGCATGCAGTCATTATTCATTGTCTGGCCTCTGTATCCCTGCGAAGTGACCTACTAGGAGATTGGCTCAGTTCCTTGATGTGTTCTTGGCAGGTACTCACAGTGTGTTGAAGATAATTCTGGTCTCTGGTCTCCTAGAGAATCATTCAGTATAAGCTCTTTTGTGTGCTACATTGATCTTGGCTACTGGAGTTCTGACATGAGAACTGGCTTCAGGCCTCTTGGAGGGGTTTGAAGCATGCATGCACTTTCCATGTTTCTCTTTTCTGATCTATTTGGGCTGTCTTCCACACTTACTTTGACTAGAGCTGAATTCCTGCTGGCTT
Source organism: Myrmecobius fasciatus (assembly GCA_023553655.1). Classification (NCBI taxonomy): domain Eukaryota; kingdom Metazoa; phylum Chordata; class Mammalia; order Dasyuromorphia; family Myrmecobiidae; genus Myrmecobius; species Myrmecobius fasciatus. The sequence continues at coordinate 286,279 of JAJPUD010000951.1, forward strand.
CTGCCTGCTGCTCCCTAGTGTAACCCTATTCTGAGTACTCACATGTTTCTGTCTTCTTGCATGGATACCTTTTTTTTTTCTTGATCCTTGATTCATCTGGTAACCTTTAAAATCTTTTTTCAAGTATTTCTTAGGAGATTATTATATTTAAATCCAGAATAAATTTTTCAATAAATTTTCAATAAAATTTTAAATTACCATCAAGTTATTCAGTACAAAGTACAAACAGAAGAGGGAATTCCTATAGATAGTAAGGTGTTCCATTAGCTCCTATTTGACAGAAAATATTATACTGATTGTTTCAAGTTAGAGAACATGAGATATCTTGAGGAAGATCCATGATTACTAAACAATAATCTTTTTTTTTAGAATTTTAAAGCTTGCAAAAATTTTTATATGCTCTTTCCTTTGTATCTCACAAGAACCATATGATACTGGTACCACAGGTATTATTATCCCCTCCTAAAGAGGAAGAAACCGAAGCTTGAGTTACTTGTCATGATCATACAGCCAATATTAAGAGTGGGATTCAAACCCATCTTCCTGACTGGGTCCAGTGGATACCACTAACATATTTTTTTTCTTAAAGCTTTTTATTTGTATAACATATGTATGGGTAGTTCCTCAGTATTGATCTTTACAAAGCTTTCCATTACAGATTTATCCCCAGTCTCCTCCTCTCCCCTAGATGGCAGGAAGTCCACTACATGTTAATAATGATAAGATACTTGACAAGTTGTTTTGCAAGAAAAATTCTATTTACAAGAAAAAAAAATCAGAGAAAGGTAACACAATGCAAGCAAACATCATTAGAGAGCATAAAAATGTTATGACTAACATATTTTTCAAAGGAGATTATGCTAACAATCTGTGGGAAAAATGAAATAAGTGAAAATATCCATTGTCCAAAACAATGATACACAGTTGGATAGCCATTGAGTCACTTTATTGCTATTCTTGTTGAGGGTACCACAATCCTTCTAATCACTCAGGTTTGTGACTTCAGTGTTGTTAATTGAGGAACTCATTCATTTTATATATTCTTTGATTCGCCAAATCTTGTTATTTCTCTCTCTACATGTCTTATATCAGGCTCCTTCTCTCTACTTACATGACAACCATACTATGCTCTCATTATCACTGGTTTGCAATAGACTCTTGATTGAGCTCCATATCTCAAGTCTTCTCTCATTCTAACCTATTTCCACTTAGTTTCCAAAGTCATTTTCTTAAAGCATAGACCTGCCATCTCTTTAATAAATTCTAATGGCTCCTTATTGCATTTATGATGAAATAAAAATTCTTCTGCTTGACATTCTTCATAATGTGACTTCTTACACTTTACTGTGCTCCTTTAGTTTATGGTCCAGACATCTTGATCTATTTGCTTTTCCATTAATATATCTCCTGTTATTGTGTATTTACATGAGTTGTCCTCTATTTCTTCTTCATTTGCATTTCTTAGAGGCCTTGGTTTCCTACAAAATCCCATCTGATATGAAATCATTCCTGATCCTCCTAGTTACTAGCACCCTCCTTATCCAAACTGCCTTATTCAATATCTTTCATGGGAGGGAGAGGAAAGAATGTCAATGTAGATTAGAAAATGTACTCATAATGAAATGTAGGACCCAGAAAGAAAGAATAAAATAGAAGAAACAATAGTGTCATCCAAGTATTTCACAGATTATCTATTCAGAAGGAAAAAAAATATAAGGAGCTCAAGAAGCAAATTAAAATTTGGCATGAAGAATGAATACAGTAGCAGTAAGGAACTGCAAGGATCAAAATATCTCTTAGAATTTTCTTTTGTACTTTTTTGGGTAATTCATGAACCCCATTATACCAAAGTGATATTTATGAAAGTGAATTTGCTTCCTATTTCAGTGAATGGCCTTTGCTCCCATGACCAGAAATTCAAGTTAGTGTTATTACTACAGGAATGTATAAAGTGTGTATCTTTATGCCATCTATAATCCTACCAAATGGGACTTATTAACATAGAATAAAAACAAAATTCTCTTTTCCATCCCTATGCCTGGGAATTTTAGAATATCACCATGCCTGAAGTAAATTCCTTCAAAATCTCTACCTCTTAGAATCTCTAAGGATTAGTTTAAGCTCAACTTTCTTTCTGAAGTCATTCCTGATAGCCTTAGTTGTTAGAGACTTTCATTTAAAATTATATTATATCCATTTTATGTATAAAGGAAATTGTAGAGTAGTAGATAGAGCTGCTTTAGGATCTAGAAAGCACAAATTCAAATTTCTCCTCTGACATGTAATGACTGTTCTACCAAAGAAGTCACTTAGCCTCAAAATCCTTTTGAACAACTTTCTAAAACCATACCTTGTAGAGATGTTGACTTGTAATGGTAGAAGTTCCTTTATCATTCAAAAAGGGAGTTCCTTATGCCAATGAAATAACCTTCTTCAATTCTGTATATTCCTTCTCATTTACATGCTAATATGTAGCTCAGTTGCATACCAGCTAGACTGGAATATGCTCAGTGAGGGTGGGTGCTATTCTTTTGCCACTGTATCTTCAGGGCTTAGCATAGTGCCTAGTACTCAGTTTAAGTTGTAGTGTGTACTTGATTAATATTTTTTGGTTGATTGCTTCCTTCTATAGTAATGCTAAAGCTTTACATTTGGTAGAGATTTAGTATTAAGTGAAGAAATGGATTACTGAAGAATAAATCTCAAGTAGAATGCACAGAACCTCTCCCAAATGAGAGGGATTGCTACTCTTTGATGATTCTGTCTGTCTCTTTGTATCTGTCTGTGGGTCTCTCTCCCTCCCCTTTTCTCTCCTCTCCTCTTCTCTGTCTCTTTCTGTCTCTGTGTCTCTTTCTCTCTCCCTCCCTCATCCTCTCCTTCCTTTACCCCCTCTTTTCTTCTCTCTCCCTGTCTCCCTCCACCCTCCCTGCCCTTTTCCCTTCTCTCTCTCTCTCTCTCTGTCTCTCTCTCTGTCTCTCTCTGTCTCTCTCCCCCCCCCAATACACACACACACACACACACATACACACACACACACACACACACACACCTTCCAGGAAATTCCACCTAGAGGTATCACTTTTAGCCATTCCCCCATTATTTATTTTCAAAGGACACTAAAACAAAATCAGATATGAAAAAACTAGGGTTCCTAAGACCCAGATTACTTTCTGAAGGTTGTTGGAAGGGTAGACATTAAAATGATGCTGAATGATAACAGCTTGGCAATCAGAAGATAAACAACCTGAAATGGAAGTTCCAGGCAGAAAAACTGCCTACAGTGAGCAAGAGGTTCGGGTTAACAATAGACTTAATGTCTGCAGATGCCAGTTAGATGGCTGAGTTTGGAACACTTTTTGTGTTCCAAAGAGTTTGGCCCTGGGAGTCAGCATACTTCTCCTGGAGGAGAAAAGTTTATCAAAATATTATGGTTATGATCACCAGTTTTTGTACTGATGAAATTTAGCATACCAGCTAATTGGGATTTCTAGTTATTAGAATGGTAGATAAACCTTTGCCTTTTTATTTTGTGAAAACATTAAAAGAAAAATAACGAAGTATATACTCTGTTAGAAAAGGCTAATGCAAATATGGAACTGAAGAATATCAAGATGAAGCCAGTTTTCCTGACAATTGAAATAGTTTCTTGTTTTGTTTTTGAACATCTGGCTGAGCTAGGAATTCATCATATTTTAGAAACAGTTTCAAAGTTGTTACTTTTTAGACATTTGTCATGCCACCAGATTACTTACATAACAATAATAGCTGACATTTGTATAGTCTTTTAAAGTTTGCAAAGCTTATTGCACTTGATGCTGGCAGCAATCCTGTAAAGCATTTTAAAGTTGTTGATATACTTTGTTTTATTCACATAATTTGACTTTGTAGCATCCCTGTGAAGTAGGTGCTATTGAATTATTATCAAGAAGCTGAAGCATATACCCTTCCTTAATAAGCTACTAAATTTACTAATATGTTAATGCAAAGTTAATAAGTTAATTGACATAAACAGTTTTTCAGAGGATAAGTGGTTTGACCATAGTGACATATAACTAGGAAGCATTGGGAATTAGGAGTCAAACACTGAATTCAATGCTTTATTCACAAAATATATTGAACTAAGGATACCATTTAAAGATAATGAGCCTGAGACTCTAAGATGCTAAATGACTTGCTTATGGTCATAGGATTCAAATACAAGTTTATTTCTCTCAAAATTTAGTCTTCTTCCTACCATGTAATTCTGACTTTTTCCAATAATAATAGATTAATGGATGCCCTTTGCTAGTAAGACTGGTACTTTGGGTAGTTTATATTAGGTCCTTCTTGAAATTAGAAAGAAGGATGGGACATTAGAAATAATTAGAACTTGCATATACTATTTCTCATCCCTAATATACATTAACATAAATTTGGATTCAAACACATTCAGTTTTATATAAAGAGATTCCAGGTTGACATTTAACTAATCTGCTATATTTGGAGTCAGGAAGATTTGGATTTACTTTCTGACCCTAGTACTAGCTCTATTATCATCAACAGGTAATTGAGCAATAGTTTCTTCAATTGGGAAACTGTGATAATATTAGAAATGCCAATGTCATGGGGCTATTATGAGGCTCAAATGATACCAGGTATATAAAATGCTTTGAAAACTTTTTTTTAAAAAAGCTTTTTATTTGCAAAAAACCATTTTTTTCAACATTGATCCTTGCAAAGCTTTCTGTTACAAATTTTCCCCCTCAGTCCCCATCCCTCCCTAGATGGCAGGAAGTCTGCTACATGTTAATTATGTTAAAATACTTGACAAATCGACATATGTGCATACATATTTTTACAGTTATCTTGCTGTGCAAGAAAAGTTGGATCTACAAGAAAAAAATCTGAGAAGAGAAACACAATGCAAGCAAACATCAATAGAGAGCATGAAAATATTATGTTGTGGTCCACATTTTATATCCCTCTCTCTGGGTGTATATGGCTTTCTTCACTAAACAATTGGAACTGCTTTGAAACGTTTCATTGTTGAAGAGAGCTATGACCATCAGTACTGATCATCATATAGTCTTGTTGTTGCCGTGTATAATGATCTCCTGGTTCTGCTCATTTTACTCAGCATCAGTTCATGCAAGTCTCTCCAGGCCTCTCTGAAATCATCCTGCTGGTCGTTTCTTACAGAACAATAATATTCCATGACATTCATATACCATAATTTATTCAGCCACTCTCCAATTGATGGGCATCCATTCAGTTTCCAGTTTCTAGCCACTACAAAAAGGGCTGCCACAAACATTCTTGCACATGTGGGACCCTTTCCCTCCTTTCAGATCTCTTTGGGATATAAGCCCAATAGAAACACTGCTGGGTCAAAGGGTATGCACAGTTTGATAACTTTTTGAGCATAGCTCCAAATTGCTCTCCAGAATGGTTGGATCCATTCACAGTTCCACCAACGATGTATCAGTGTCCCAGTTTTCCCACATCCTCTCCAGCATTCGTCATTATCTTTTCCTGTTATCTTAGCCAATCTGACAGGTGTGTAGTGGTACCTCAGAGTTGTCTTAATTTGCATTTCTCTGATCAATAGTGATTTGAAGCATTTTTTCATATGACTAAAAATAGTTTCACTTTCTTAAACTAAAAATTTTCTGTTCATATCCTTTGACCACTTATCGATTAGAGATTGGCTTGAATTCTTATAAATATGAGACAATTCTTTATATATTTTAGAAATGAGGCCTTTATCAGAATCCTTAAATGTATGCTTTGAAAACTTCAAAGATAATTATTCAACTTAATTATTTTAATTAATTATGATATATAGTTAACACAATAACATAATATAAATCATAAGTGAATAAATTAATTTGATTACTTAATGATGATTCTTATGAAATCTAGTTGATTTTGAAAACATTTGGTCTAGGTACCAAATTTTATTCACCAGAGAGCTTCTTGTTAAAAATCCCTGTCCTGATAAAGTTCTACAACTCCTCTGTAATTTGTAATCTTAGATGATTGTCTGTGGGCCCTGAGGAAGTCCCAGTTCCATGACCAAGGTATCAGAAGCAGGATTTGAAGCCATTGGTTCCTAGCTCTGAAACTAGCCTCCTGCTATTTTGCAGCTATTTCAGTTGTATCTAACTTCTCATGGTGAAACATACTGGAGTGGATTGCTTTTTCCTTCTCCAGCTCATTTTACAGATGAAAAAACTGAGGCAAAGAAGATTAAGTGACTTAGCCAGGGTTACACAGCTAGTAAAGTGTCTATTTTGAACTCAGGTCTTCTCAGTCTTCTATCTGATAATAATGGCTTGCATGTATACAGCACCTTAAGTTTATAAGGTTTATAAAGATTAATTAATTTTATCCTAACAATCCTGGGAGGTAGGTGCTATTATCGTCATCCTCACTGATATAGATGAGCAAATTGAGGCAAATAGAGGTTAAATGATTTAGCTAGGGTCACACAGTTAATGAGTATCTGAGATCATATTTAAACTTATGTTTTCCTAACTCTGGGCCCAGTGTTCTCTCCACCACACAATGGTGGCTGGCTCTAATATTCTCTGTTGTTGTCTTTGATGACATAATCTTGTAAAATAATAAAGTAAAATGTTTTGGGAGAGGTAGGAAACAAAAACTTTGAGAGAATCAAGCTTTACTCAGTAAGTATAAAGAGTTTTTTATTTTCTGCACAATTAGGCATATGGGTAAAACTCTTATTTTATCTAGTTAGTTCTCTTCTCGGTAAAACTGGCTGGTTCCTGTAGTCAAGCAGCTGTAGTAGGGACATCAAGGTGGCGTGGTGGATAGAATGCCAGCTCTGGAGTCAGGAAGACTTGTCTTCCTGAGTTCCCATCTGTCTTGAGACACTTACTAGCTGTGACCCTGGGCAAGTCACTTAACCCTATTTACCTCAATTCCTCATGTATAAGATGAGCTGGAAAAGGAAATAGCAAAGCGTTCCAATATTTTTGCCAAGAAAATCCCAAAAGAAGTCAGGAAGAGTTGGACATGAAAGAACAATGACACCTGCAGTCAAATTGCTCATTTGTCCGCGAATGGGACCAGGAATAAAATGAAAGTCAGGAAGGGAGAAAAATAAAGTTGGATTCCAAAACAACTAGATGGTGCTGCTCTGCTTTAAAACCCTCAAATAGAGCAAAGTACATAAGGCAGGAGGAAGATTTCTTTCACAAAATTACTATTTCAGCAGCATCTTTTCTAGCAAAATATATGCCAGAGAGTTACTTTCCAAATGTTTCAAGGTTATTGTTAGGAGTATTGTTTGGGAAAAGAGTAACTCAGTTAGAAGCTTTGCAAAAAATAGTTGTCTTTTGGATTAGTTGTTTGGGAAATTAGTTGCAGGAAATATTTAGCCCTTATGACCTGTGCTGTTATTAGTAAAAAAGTAAATTCATTGATTACAAAGTCCAGTTTTTATTTTAACTACAAAAATTCTGATTGCTGAAAATATACTGTCACACTTTTTTCTCCCCATTCTATTAACCTCTCCCATTCTGATTTGTCATATCTACATATTTTATAATTGAACATTTCTTAGTTAGATTTTCTTTTACATCATAGTACTAAAATCAATATAATAAAATGTTGCTTGATATTCCCTGAACTATAATAGTATAAAATTTGGAGATCAACCTTTTCTCTTTTTAAAGAAATCTGAAAGGAGAAAAGTCTATCACAAAGAAGGTACTCTCTCATTAATAGAGTCTCAGGAAGAGACACTGGATTCTCAGAGGTAAGTAAAAACAGAGCAAAATTTAAGATAGCTATTTGTGTTAGGTAAAGAGTTCTGTGGCTCAACTTGATTTTTATAGTGTTTGCTCCTACCTGCAACTAAAGGGACTGTCTCCTTGGGATAGGGTAGATTATATTCACTTTCTTAATCTCTCCTTTTCACATTACAATAGAATCACAGAAGAGTTAGAGCAGAAAGGAACCTTTGACATCTCCCATTCCAAACTCAATTTTGGGATTATTTCTCATTATCATAATCCAAATCCAAATATTGCTTTCTAATTATTCATTTCCTGGGTTCTTCAATCTTAAAAAAATCTTTTTAGATTTTGGGAAACCCCTGTTCATCATTCCCCCCTGTTTTGACTCATTTTTCATTCCTACAGCTTTGCTTTTCAGTTTCTATATACTTGTCTAAAAGTCCAGTGGAACTAATTATAGAAAAAAGTTAAAACATCATACAAAATCAAGCACGAGGCTTTTGTATCGATATTGCTCTTTAAATCAAACTGGTTAAGTGAAGATTCCCATAAATGCATCTATTAAAAGATTTACAACCACCGTTTTTTTTCTGCAATAGTTTGGGAATAATCCAGGCAAGAAGTGCTCAGCACCTCATCTAATTGATTTGTCAGAGTTCTTTTTTTTTTTTTTTTTTTTAAGAAGGAAAGAACTTTAAATCCCCCATTTTGTCTGGGAAGTAAATATTCCATGGATATGTATGGGCAAAGTATTTTCTTTGCCCATGTCCTGAATTCTTCTTTTCATCTCAGCATTAGCTATTTCCCAACATAGCATTGGATTAAGTACTGGAACTAGATGAACTGAATTTTAATCCCACTTCTGCTACTTTACTATCCAAAGGCCTTTGAGTAAGTCATTTCACCTATCTGCAACCCATCTGTTTCTCATTTGTAAAATGGGGATAATAACATTCATTCTATCTCTCTCAGATAGTTGGGAGAAAAGTACTTTGCAAACAGCTATATAAATGGAGCTGGCACATACCCGGACTGTTCAGCACCTCATTTATAAAAGACAGCACCTGGGTTGGTTTATCTGCTGCATTAACTTTTAAGAAGACTTGGTAAAGGATTTCTGAGGGGTCAGCAAAAGTTAGACCATATCCAGTTGGCATTTCAAAATTAACATGCACAAAACAGAATTTGATATCTCATAAAACTCCCTCCTCTTCCCTCTTTCCCCCCTTATTTCTGTTGAGGATGCAATTATCTTTTTAATCATTCAGTTTCAAACTTTGGAGTCTTCCTTGACTTTTCATTCTCATTCAAAACACTTCATTATCCATTCATACACAACAGCCTATTTCCAATATCCCCTTCTTTCTGTGGTTACCACTCTAGTTCATGTACTCATTACTTTTTGCATGAAAATGTTATGAGTCTCTTAATTGAACTCCCTACAGTCTCTCCTTCTCTGTTTCACTACTCACCCAGCTGACGCAATAATGTGGCTAAAGCAATAATAGAACCATGTTATTGACCTAATTCCACAATAATGCTCCTAAAACAATGGCATGACCAAATTACTATCCTCCTCAAAAATTTCAAAGGAAAATATACAAACTCACAATTTGTATTCTCTGGTGCCTATGTCTGTTGTTGAGAAATTCCAATAGATCATTGATCAGAGAAATGCAAATTAAGACAACTCTGAGATACCACTACACACCTGTCAGATTGGCTAAAATGACAGGAAAAGATAATGATAACTGTTGGAGGGGATGTGGGAAAACTGGGACACTGATACATTGTTGGTGGAACTGTGAATGGATCCAACCATTCTGGAGAGCAATTTGGAACTATGCTCAAAAAGTTAACTGTGCATACCATTTGACCCAGCAGTGTTTCTACTGGGCCTATATCCCAAAGAGATTTTAAAGGAGGGAAAGGGACCCACATGTGCACAAATGTTTGTGGCAGCCCTTTTTGTAGTGGCAAGAAACTGGAAATTGAAAGGATGCCCATCAAATGGAGAATGGCTGAATAAATTATGGTATATGAATGTTATGGAATATTATTGTTCTGTAAGAAACAATCAACAGGAGGTTTTCAGAGAGGCCTGGAGAGACTTGCATGAACTGATGCTGAGTGAAATCAGCAGAACCAGGAGAACATTATACCCAGCAACAAGACTATATGATGATCAATTCTGATGGACATGGTTCTCCTCAACAATGATGTGATTCAAACCAGTTCCTATTGTTCAGCGATGAAGATAGTCATATACATCCAGAGAGAGGCCTGTGGGAACTGAGTACGGACCACAACACAGCATTTTAACGCTTTCTCTGAATATTTCCATGCATTTTGTTTTCCTTCTTAGGTTGTTTTTTTTTCTTCTTCTCTTTCTAGATCTGATGTTTCTTGTGCAGTAAGATAAACATATAGATATGTATACATGTATTGGATTTGTTATATAATTTATCCTATTTAGCATGTATTAGATTACCTGTCATCTAGGGGTGGGGGGTAGGGGGAAGGAGGGGAAAAGCTTGGGAAAAAAGTGTTTGCAAAGGTCAATGTAGAAAAGTCACTCATATGTTTTGTAAATAAAAACTTTTAATAAAAAAAATAAAAAAGAGAAATTCCAATAGATCACTGCCTTTGGAACTGGAGGACTTGGGTTCAAACCAAACTGGCCTCCTTGCTTTCCATTCCCCATTAGATACCTGCTATCTTCCAAAGACTTCTTCCTTATTTTTATCTGTTAGAGGCTCAGCTGATGTCACCTCTTTTGGGAAGCCTTTCTGGATCCCCCCTAGTTTTAAGTGTTTTCTTTTCCTCTAAATATCATGCATTTACTCATCTGTGTACATTTTTTTTCTTCTATCCCTTCTACTCTCTTCTTAATATATAAATGACATTACACATTTCCCCAATTACAAGTAAAAAAATTTTTAGCATTCATTTAGAAAAATTTTAAGTTCCAAATACTCTCTCTCCTCTTTCCCTTCCTTGAGAAGGCAAGTAACTTGATAACAATCATACATAAAGTAATGAAAAGCATATTTCCATATTAGTCATACTAAAAAATATCCCAGACAAAAAACCCAAGAAAATAAAAAATAGTATGCTTCAATTTGTATCCAGAGTTCATCACTTCTCATTTTTGAAGTAGATAATTTTCATCATAGAGCCTTTGGAATTGTCCTGGATCATTGTCTTGATCAAAGTAATTGTCTTTAATAATTGATCATTCTTATATTACTATTAGTATGGACAATGTTTTCTTTCTTCTGCTTACTTCACTTGCCATGAATTCATATAAGTCTTCCCAGGTTTTTTCTGAATCCATCCTGTTTGTCATTTTTTTAATGGCACAATAATATATCATCATAATCATGCCACAACTTGTTCATCCAATTCCTGACTGATGAGAATTCTCTTCATTTCCAATTTTTTTGTTATCATAAAAAGAGCTTCTATTAGGAATTTTTTATATAAATAGGTCCTTTTCCCTTTTCTTTGATCTCTTTGGGTTGCAGACTTAGAAGGTATATTGTAGAATGTGATCTTCTTGAGTGAACTGATTATTTTATTATTTTATGTCATACCTATAGCACTGAGCATAGTATTTTGCACATGGTAGGTACTTAATAAATATTTATAGAATTGAATGGAATCAGAATGGGAAGATGTGGGATAGAATGCTTACCAGCCTTATGATCATTACCTGTTTTACTTTGGTGCCTTCTGGAGTCTGTGCTGTATTGTTAAGAAGTTCCAAAAAATCACTGCTTTTAGAATCAGGGGACTTGAATTCAAAATCTACATCTTACAGATACTATTTGGGCAAGTCACTTAATTTACAGGTCTCAATTTCATCTTCCTTATAAATAAGGTAGTTGGACTAGATGACCCCTAGAGTTCCTTCTAGCTCTATATTCCTTCATTCTGAATTTCTTCATCTTATAATTTGGGCCTCATTTTCCTCATCTCTAAAATGAGGGGTATGAATGATCTTTAAGGTTCCTTCTATTTATTCACCTTATGATCTTATGGGTTCTTTCAATGTATTTTATATCCCAAAGTGTTCTGAGGCAAAATTAGTTTGAGAAATACTGTTACATGGCAGCTTTGTACACATAGGAAACAATTTTCCTATGATCATTATGCCCTTTATAGAAAAACATATTAAAAAATCAAGTGCTTTCTCCTTCCCTCCTTTCCTCTTTCTCCCACCTCTGTATCTCTGTCTTTCTCTGTTTGTCTGTCTCCCTTTCTCTCTGTCTGTCTGTCTCTCTCTATTTGTAAAATAACTTTAAATAATAGTGCTTTGGGATTGAGTTAGTCATCAAGTATAGTAGAAAGGGTACTGGATTTGTAGTCAGAGAACTCTGACCTAAAATAGTCATTTCTCTTTGTCAGTCTCAGGTTTCAAATCTGAAAATGAGTGTCTTGGGCTAAGGGATCTTTAATTTCCTTCCAAATTCTAAATCTTGTGACACTATGTTCTATAATTTAAATTATTTGTTATCTATTTATTGTTTATCTTTTTTGTCATCTATTTTCTATCATCTTGCTATCTTTTATCCATCATCTATTTATATATCATCTATCATTTTATTATCTATCTATCCATCTTTATTCAATGAGAACACTATAAGCCTCATTTGGCATGCAGTGCTGTTGTCCTTTTTATATCTAACACTTTCCAGCTTGTCAATATTCTTTATGTAACATGATGCTTAAATCATTCCTGTTACCTGGGAAGAAGAAACAAACATGGAACACAGCAGGTCCCTGGAGAGCACTGAGCTAGATTATCTTCTGCAGTAAAGAAAACAACCTTTCATAAACTTACCAAAGGAAAGAAGCCATTCTTGGATTTGAGTTCCTTGGGAGAGACTTTCACCTTCATCCTCTCTAGGTTACTGTAGTGTGACTATGTATAATCTCTCCCCACCCCATACCCATCTCACAGTACTCATAGCCCACAGTCATATAGTCTGTTCCATTTCCAAAGCACTTTTATGGATGTCCTCTCCTTTGATTCTAAACAAATTCAGTAGATTAGTAATGCATGGGTTACCCCTCCTTCATGCTTTTCCTGACTTTATTCCATACTTTCTTGACTTCTCATTCATGTTTCAGCATCCTTCAAACCCTGTTAGATACTTCTTACCTCATGGTTTTTTCACTCTGGACCATATCTCTGCCTTTGAAAGTCCTTTCTCACAATTGGTGATCTCCTCTCAGAACCTCTATTTAGAGAAAGTGCTTAAACCACCTCATATTTACACCTTCCTTTACCTTTTGCCTCCATTCCTGGCTCTCCAGATCTTTCTACTGTTCCCTGAACAGGGTACTTCCCAACTCCCTGAAGTTTTTCACCAACTTCCCCTTATCTCTTACCTTCCCCAGTTAAGATGTAAACTCCTTAAGGGAAGGGACTATCTTTTTCATGTATTTGCATTCACACCAACTTAGCAGAACACCTAGCACGAGGTAAGAACTAAATAAATGTTTCTTGACTTGACTTTTGTTGTTGTTGTTCACTTACTTTTGGTTGTGTCTGACACTTTGTGATTCCATTTGGGATTTTCTTTGTAAAGATAATGGAGTATTTGTCATTGTCTTCTGCAGCTCTTTTTATAGACGAGGACACTGAGGCAAACAGAGTTAAGTGATTTGCCCAGGGTCACACAGCTAGCTACCAGTGACAAAATTGGGAATTAAACAAGTGACTTATCTGAGGTCACATAGTTGCTCAATGAAAGAACTGTGATTCAAATGCTGAGATACAAAATTATTTCCCTCTTCTGCTTCTCACCAAATGTATATTCTTATTCACCTTACCCTTGTCTCTCCATAAACCTTGTCCTCCTTTGTCCACCCATTTCATTTCCCCTGTGGAAATGTTGTTAACAAATTAGAGGGCTGCTGTTGGCATTAAAATGCTTGACTTTAATCTTATTTCAATTATTTACTCTGTGTAACCTTGGGCAAAATCATTTGGTCTTTCTGGCCCCAGTTTCATAAGTTAAGGGATTGCATTATATGACATCTATGGTCCATACTAGCTCTGGAGCTATGATATAGTCATCCTAGATCTCTTTATCTTACACTTTCCTCACCTTCCAGTGCTCATGGAACCTGACTGTCTCCAGAGAACTTTGAATTTCAGGTAATTTTTTCCAGAGGATGTTGTTCCATTTGGATGGAGTAAGGAAAAGAGACTGGACCAGGATTTGAAGTATAAAGCTTAAATTTTGCCATCCTCTACTAGTGTAAGTTATTTAGTGGAACACTTTGAACTTGGAGTTTCTATAGAGTTAGCCCCCTTTTCAGATGTGAAGTCCAGACCTTTATTTATTGGACACCACTATAAGGATGTAGTTCTCAGAAGTGGAAGATGGAATTTACTAGAAAGGGAAAAATTGTACTGACTTTTTATGTTACTGAGTCCTTTCTGTTGATTTACATTTTTCTGAATGATGAAAAAAAAATCTTTCTGTATCTGAATATGCTCTGTTACATTGAATAGATAGGAACTGGAAATCCATTTAAGTATATTAAAGGAAACCTAGACATGAACTCTATTCTAATGTTTCCCAAAGAGATGAATCAAACAGGCATGATTTCAGGGGTAGTCTCCAAGATTAAATCTGCATCAGGTAAATTCTGAAGTTTTGGATTCTGGGCTGTGAATTATACTCTTTTCTCAGATATTTGGCACTTGATGCACAGTCTTTCTCTTTACTCCATCCATAATCTCATATCTAGGGATTATAATAGTATGTTGTAGTTTTCTCAAATGCCCTATCAAACTCTTCAGTTCTTGTAACTCAAATCTTTATTATACTTACACAGAGAAATACTTTGTTCCACAGAGGAAAGAATATTAACTCTGGAGTCAGAGAATCTGAATTCAATTTTTACTTATCATATGCATGACCCTGATCAGGCCACTTAACTTCTTTGGGGCTCAGTTTTCTCATATATAAAATTAGAGAGTTGGACTAGATTACTGCTGAGAATCTTTCCAACTCTAAATCTATGACTCTGCACTTAAAGAACTATTTTTTTATTGTTCTGTGGAGGGTAAACTGGGATAGATGAGTGTTTGAAAGCAGGAAAATAAAGGAGACTATTGAGATCATTTTGGCAAGAGTTGATGAAGCCTGAGTAAATGGAGGGAAGAGGATGGATACAAAAGATATTAAGATAGACTATAACATTAGTCAAAGTTGTTAGGGTGGGATAAAAGAGAGGGAAGAAATAAGAATATCTTTGAGGTGATAAACATCAATAACTGAAGAGATGTTTATATTTCAACTAAAATTGGGAGATTTGGATGAAAAGATGGTATAAAAATAAAGATGAGAGGTCCTATTTTATTTTATTTTTGAATAATATTTTATTTTTCTCCCCAGTTACATGTCAAGAAAATTTTTGGCGTTAATTTTCATGAGATTTTGAGCTCTAATTTTTTCTCCCTCCCTTCTTTTCTCCCTTCTCTCTTCTGAAGATGGCAGGAAGTTTGATATAGTTTATATATGTACTATCAAGTAAAACATATTTCCATATTAAACACAGCTGTGAAAAAAAGAAACAGATAAAAGGAAAAAAATCCATGAAGAATAATGTAAGTGAAAAAATATGCTTCAATCTACATTGAGTCCATTAGTTTTTTATCTAGTTATTGATAGCAATTTGGTTCAATTTAAAAGTACTTGTCTTGGATCATTGTGTTGCTAAGAAGAGCTGAGCTAATTATAGTTGATCATCATACAGTTTCTGATACTGTGTACAATATTTTCCTGGTTCTGCTCATTTCACTTTGTATCAATTCATATAAGTCTTTTCAGGTTTTTCTGAAATCTGCCTATTCATCATTTCTTATTACACAGTGGTATTCCATTACATTCTTATGCCATAGCTTGCTCAGTTATTCTCATTTGATGAGCATCCTCCCAATTTCACGAAAAGTGCTGCTATAAACATTTTTGGACATGTAGGTCCTTTTCCTTTTTTAATAATCTCTTTGGGAAATAGACCTAGTAATGGTATTGCTGCATCGAAGGATATCTATGGGTTGATTGCTCTTTGGATATAATTTCCAAGTTGCTCTCCAGAATGGGTAGATCAGTCATAACTACACCAACAGTGCATTAGTGTCCCAATTTTCCTATATTGAGAGATTCTATTTGAAACAGTTTGTTGTACTGAGAAAAACAGCAAGTGAGGCTTGGTACAATTTCAAGTGGAGTTTATTTGCCAGCGGGTGCAAGGAGCATAATAAAACTCAAATCAAGAAGCCCTGAAGAGTGAGAGGCAAGGGTTTTATAAAGACTAAAAGCACATGTTAGAGGGTGTTAATTGCATAAAGAACAGGAAGATATAGAAGCAGATATCAGTAGTTATAACCTTATCAAAATCAGGGAAGTACCAAGAACAGAAGTACAGGATAGGGTGCTCTTACCACAGACCACAAGGATGTTATATTCTGCTCAGCCAAAATTCTTGGGTAAGCGGGGAGACAAGGCAAGCAGGAGCTAGTATAACAAATTGAGTTTGATTTGTTAAGGGAACATTTGGATAAAAGTTAGTTCCATCAGTTAACTGGTGATGGAAGCATAGAATTCAGGAGAGACATCAAGGTTCTAGCTATGCTTACATATGCATATTATGTGTGTTTATTAGATAAGGGTACTGTGGCACTATGGGAGGCATCTAGGTGGCTTAATGAATAGAATACTGGGTTTAGAATCAGGAAGACCTAATCTCAAAGGTGGCTTCAGACACTTACTAGCTATGTGATGCTGAGCAAGTCACTTAACCTTTATTTTTATCCACTGGAGAAGAAAATAGCAAATTACTCCAGTATTTTTGCCAAAACCCCCCAAAGAAATAGAAACAAAACAACCCCTAAAACCTCTGAACAGCATTAGTGTGCTAACAAACACTTGGGCATAATGAATGACTGAACAACAAACTCATTTGGCACCTCTGTTGCAGAGCTGGAACCATACTGGTAAGTAGTCTCTCTCTACTGCTCCTTCCCAGGCTTTTCTTTTTCAAGGGTGCCTTCCATTTTTATTGCCACTGCAGGCTATATGTATACTATCTTTTGTATGCTGTTGCTTATTTTTCTGGAGGGATCCTATTTCCTTTTTTGTTTGGGTTCCAACTTCCTATACTCTAGAATGGAAAAAAGTAACTTATTGTACTTTTTTGGTAATTATTTAATGTGGTGAGAATTTAAGGTTTTGCTGAAATAGGGATAGGCGAGGTCATTGGTCTGTCTCCTGTTCAGGCCATGATCTTGGCAGGAAGTCTTTTCTGTTCTTATATTACATTATTCTTCTTTAAAAACTCTGCCAAACTGCTCTTCTACTTGTCTTGCATAAATAATATTTTATCTCCTGCTGAAGTGCATTTTCCCAAACTGTTCCCCATGCCTGGAATGTATTTTCTCCTCATTTCTGCCCCCTAAAATCCTTATCTTTTTTTTTAAGGTTCAGCTCAGGCTTTATCTCCTTTTAAAATATCCCCTTGTGTCCCACTTGTTAATCCCTCTTGTGTCCCTCCTCAAATGACCATACATTTAATTGTCTAGGAATGCCACATAAGCTTTTCGAGGGAAGAGATTATTTCATTTTTGTCTTTATAATTTTACTGTAGTGAATAGCCTGGGGGATCTGCCCTTGGCTCTGTGTTACTTTACATTTTTAATCAATGACTTGAATGAAGGTATAGATGGAATGTTTATCAAATTTATAGGTTACATCAAGTTAGGACAGATAGCTAATATGTTAGGTGACAAGATCCAAAATTATCTTGATCGAATAGAATAATGGGATGAATCTAATAAAATTAATGTTTAATAATGAGAAATATGAAGTTCTACTTGGGCAAAGAAATCACCTTCACAAGTACAAAATGAGGCAAGATATGTCTAGAAAACAGCAGTTAACCTGAAGAACTATGGATTTTAGTTTACAGCAAATTCAATATGAATCGAAAAAGATAAGGTAGACAAATAAAGCCAATGTAAACAGATCATATTAAGAGGGACATGGTATCTGCGGCAACAGATCCTAATTATCCCTTTGTGTTATACTTTGGTCAGACCATATCTAGTTCATATTCAGTTCTGGGTGCCATGGCTTAGAAAGGTCATTGACAAGGAGAATTGATATGAGGACAGCCAGAATGATGAGGGGCTGTGAAGTCACAATAGTGACAATCATAGATATTCTTGATCTGATCTTTGTTTATTTAATAGATATTTTGCAAACATAGTCTCATGGCGCCATTATGACAGTTCTGGGTGATAGGTACCACAGGTGGTATTACATTCATTTTATAGTGGAAAAATGGAGGTTCAAAGTCATTAAGTGACTAGACAGTGATGACACAGCTAGTAAAAATTGGAGGTGACATTTAAATTCATATTTTTCCTGACTCCGAGTTTAATACTGTTTGACCTATACTGCACTTCTCTCTATAACCGTTCAGTATAAGGACTGGGTGTCTCTTCTCTCTGGATTTTCATGACACTTCTGACTCTTGCTTCTCCTACTACTTCTCTGTTTTTTTCTCTGTCCTCTTTATTGGATCTTTATTCATTCCATGCCCATTAACTATAGGTGTCTCCCAAGGCTCCCTCCTGAGAACTCCTTTGTCTCTATGCAACCTCATTAAGTAATCTCATCAACTCATCAACTCTGGAATCCTGCTGGTGATTCCAGATCCATCCCTAGACTCTTTCTTGAAGTCCAGTCCAGTACCGCATCACCAACTGCATATTGGACATCTTGAACAAGTAAGCATCTCAAATTCAAGATGTTCAAAATAGAACTCATCATATTTCTCAGCTCTCTTCAGAACTTTCCTATTATTGTATCACCATTCTCTTAGTCACCCATGTTCACAACATTGGTGCCAACTTTGACTTCTCCCACTGTATTGCCATGTCTATCTCCACACCATTTCTTATGTAGTTCCCTTCTGTCCACTTATACAGCACTTATCACTTTTCATCTGGACTATTGCAATAAATTTCTAATTTTCCTCCTTGCCTTAAGTCTCTATTCCAGTCTAGCCTCTAGATACCTACTTAAATGATTTTCCAAAAACTCAGTTGACTTCACACTCAATCTCTTTCCCTCCCTTCCTTTGCCACCATTAATCAGTAAACTTTGATTCCTTATTACTTCTAGAATCACATCTGTCATTTAAAGATTTTTATAATCTGGTCCATTACCAACTTTTTAGTCCTTTTACATCTTATTGTCTTTCATGTATTCTAAATCTGGTCACACTGTTGTACCTGTAATTCCTTATACATGTAGCTACATTTCCCAATGTCTTTCTCCTGGCTATTCCACATATCTAGTATATTCTTGACTATTCTTTCAGATTCCCTCACTTGATTTAAGATGATACTTGCATGCCTCTCTATGCTGGAAACCTTTTCTGGTCTGTTTGACTGCTAGTGTCTTTCCCTCTAAAGTTGCCATACATACATGTGTACATGTGTGTGTATATGTATTTAAATGTACCTATTTAAATATATTTTCACTTCTATTAGAATATAAGCTTCTTCAGAGCAAGAACTGTATTTCTTTTTACTCTATACTATGTCCCCAGAGTGCAATCCTGTGCAAGTCTTAAGAGCTTAATAAATACTTAATAATAATAATACCATTTATATAATGCCAAGCATTTTACAAATATTATCTCGTTTGATTCTCACAACAACCTTGGGAGGTAGATGCTGTTGTTTTTCCAGGGTTGTAATTGAGGAAACCAAAGCAAACAGAGGTGATCACACAGCTGGTGAATGTTTGAGGCTGGATTTGAATTTAGATTTTTCTGATACCTCGCCCAGCACTCTAACCAATGTAATATCTAGGTACCTAGTAGATGTTTGTAGATTGCCTATTAGAAGTCTACTAAATGTTTGTAGATCTAAGTGCTTTTAGATAGGTTAAACTATAATAATAATAGTTAACATTTATAATGCTTAAGATTGCAAAGCATCTTACAAATAACTCATTTTGTCTTCATAACAATTCTGGAGCACAACTGCTATTATTATAATACCTATCTTATAGTTGAGGAAACTGAGGTAGGTCAAGGTTAAGTGACTTAAACAGGATCAAATAGCCAGCAAGTACATGAGGTCACACTGGATTTCAGGTATTCCTGATTCCAATAATTTAGCCATTGTATTACTTAGTTGCCTCTTGAGTTTTCTGTATTTTATGTATGGCAGTATTATTGATTTCTTTGCTAATGGCAAGGAATTATACACTTATTTTTATATAGACAATTAGCTTAATTTAGTTTATAGTATGACACTAATATGAGCAAAGGGAGACCTTTCCCTTTCCTTCTTAGGAAAGCATATTGCTTCAAGTCCCTAAGTTTAAAAGGGAACAGAAACTTTTTATACATATGAATTACAGAAATACAGTGACCATAGACTTTTTTTTTCTTTTGCAAGTTCAAGAATAAAACTAATTTTCACTGCACTAAAGACTGTTTTTGATGTGCTAGAGTTTGTATCCTTCAATGATTTAACCAAAGGAGCTAACAAAAACAAGCCCTTAAAAAGATGTCCTTCTTTAAATCCTAAGCATACTATTTTATTTCACTGGGTAGATACAAAGGGACCATTTGCTTCTGAATTTGTTTTGAAGGCTTCATGTGGGGGAGGCAGCAACTGTTCAGACACTTTCAAAGTTTATTGTTATTTGATTTATGTGTAATTTTTTATTTGACCATCTGTCCATATCATCTCATCTAACTTTATTTATTTTTTCTTTCTTTTGATTATGGCTCATCAAGGCCTTTCCCTTCTGATAGCAAAGAAATGTAACAGGAAAATGTTTTTCAAGCAAGACTAAAATAAATCTATTATCCAGATACTGTTTTTCCCCAGTGTAGATGAGGAGATGTTTCCTCTTCCAGTTTTAACCTTTTACATTTCAAGGTCACTACATAGATGTAAGAGCTTGTACAAGTGTCAAATTTTGATTTTGGATTGTTTGCTAAAAGCCGTTTCAAAGTTATTCGAACTGTTTCTGGCTAATATAGAATAATATACTTTTTACTCACAGAGATAATTATAATTTTATTTTATTTTTCTAACTCTCTGATCATTTGGTTTTGCAAAAGAATCAATATATGAGAGGAAAATGCATAAAATATAAAGTTGGAAGTTCAAATCTTTCTTCTTTAACAATATGACTAATGTGGAAATGTTTAACATATTGTATATATATAACAATATCAGATTGATTGCTGTCTGGGGGAGGGGGAGGGGATAAAGGGGAAATTTGGAACTCAAAATCTTATAAAAATGAATTGAGAAATGTTTATAAAATTAATCAAATTATAGTACAACAGAAAAAAAAGTTAATCTTGGCTGTGCTCTTTACCATTGGTGAAAACTTTTCCCCTCTCTGGTCTTGTTTCTTCATTTGTTGAATGGTAGCAGGCATTGGACTAGCTGACCCCTAAAATCTCTTCCAGCTCTAGCTGTGTCCTGAGTTCCAATAAATACTTCACATTTTAAAAGAAGCTAATATGTTTTCAGAGACACATCAGACCAAGACGATCCTTGGGTAGATCAAGAGGAAAATTGCTCCGCGTTTCAGCCTCATTCCCTAATAGGTTTAAGTGAACATCCATGGAAGCCTTGAAAAGAAACAGAAGGGCAGACAGTGTGTGTGGCCAGGGTGCCATAGGATAATGGTAATAGGAAGAATATTGGATTTGAGAATAACTGACATTTATATAGCACTTTAAGGTTATTTTAGAAAAGTTAAGTGACTTGTTTGTTGTTAAATAGCTAATAAGTAATTGAAGTAGGCTGTGAACTGAGTCTCTGCTGACTTCATTTCTCTCCAGAATACACTGCTGAGACATCTTCACACAAAGCTTTCTTTAATATACTCCTGCACTGAGTATTGTCCTCCTTTTACATGATATTTTTCTCAATTAGAATGGAAGGTCTTTGAGGATAGGAACTATCTTCCTGCTTATATTTCTATCCCCAGCACTTATCCTTTTCTCTCCTCTGCCACCACTCTAGTGCACTTCACTTCACATCTTAATTATTGCAATAACGTGCTATTGGGTTTGCCTGCCTCAAATCTTTCTACTCTAATCCATTCTCAATTTAGCCACTGAAATGATTTTTAAAAATAATAATAGCTTTTTATTTTTCAAAATACATGCAAAGATAGTTTTCAATATTCATCTTGTAAAACTTTGTGTTCCAAATTTTTCTCCCTTTTTTCCCTCCTCTCCCCTCTCCTACACAACAAGTAATCCAATACATGTCAAACATATGCAATTCTTCTAAAGATATTTCCATATTTATCATGATATGTAAGAAAAATCATATCAAAAGGAAAAATATGAGAAAGAAAAAATAAGAAAACAATAACAGAAGAGTGAAGATATTATGTTGTGGTCCACATTCAATCCCCATAGTCTTCTCTCTGGATGCAAATGGCTCTCTCTATCATAAGATTACTGGAATTATCTTGAATTACCTTATTGTTGAAAAGAGATAAGTCCATCTCAGTAGATCACATAATCTTATTGTTGCTGTGTACAATGTTCTCTTGGTTCTTCTCACTTCACTTAGTATCAGTTCATGTAAGTCTCTCCAGACCTCAATCATCCTGCTGATCATTTTTTACAGAACAATAATATTCCATTCCATTCATATGCCATAACTTATTCAGTCATTCCCCAACTGATGGACATCCGCTCAATTACTACAGAAAGAGCTGCTACAAACATTTTTGCACACATTGATCTTTTCTTTTTTTTATTATCTCTGGTATACAGACTCAATAGAGACACTGCTGGATCAAAGGGTATGCACAGTTTGATTTGATAGGCTTTTGGGCTTAATTCCAAATTGCTCTCCAGAATGGTTGGATCAGTTCACAACTCCACCAATCATATATTAGTATCCAAGTTTTCCCACATGCCCTCCAACATTTATCGTTATTTTTTCCTGTCATCTTAACTAATCTGAGAAGCACAAAATGGCTCCTCAGAGCAGTCTTAATTTGCATTTCTCTAATCAATAGTGATTTGGAGCATTTTTTCATATGGCTTTAATTTTTTCAGCTTAAAATTGTCTATTCATATCCTTTGAGCATTTATCAATTGGAGAATGATTTGTATTCTTATTAATTTGAATCAGTTCTCTATATATTTTAGAAATGAGGCCTTTATCAGAATCTTTGGATATGCATTTCTTCCCCACCCAGTTTTCTGTTTCCCTTCTAATCTTGGCTGCATTGATTTTGTAGTACAAAATCTTTTGAATTTAATAGAATCAAAATGATTCAGTTTAGCAAATTAGGAGAACAAATGATAGTCTACTTCTCAGATCTATGGAAAAGGAAGGAATTTATGGCCAAGGAAGAACTAGAGAACATTATGAAATGCAAAATAAGTAATTTTTATTATACTAAATTAAAAAGTTTTTGTACAAACAAAACCAATGCAATCAAGATTGGAAGGGAAGCAGAAAATTGAGAAAAAATTATATCAAAGATTCTGATAAAGGCCTCATTTCTAAAATATATAGAGAACTGACTCAAATTTATATACAATATAGAATACAAGCCATTCTCCAATTGATAAATGGTCAAAGGATATGAACAGACAATTTTTGGATGAGGAAATTAAAGTCATTTCTAATCATATAAAAATGTTTTAAATCACTAATGATTAGAGAAATGCAAATTAAGACAAATTGGCTAAGATGACAGGAAAAGATAATGATAAATGTTGGAGGGGATGTGGGAAAACTGGGAGACTAATACATTGTTGATGGAATTGTGAACTGATACAACCATTTTGGAGAGCAATTCAGAACTATGCTCAAAAAGTTATCAAACTGTGCATATCCTTTGATTCATCAGTGAGTCTGCTGGGCCTGTATCCCAAAGAGATCATAAAAAAGGGAAAAGGACTCATATGTGGCAAAATGTTTGTAGCAGTCTTTTTTTTTTTGTAATGTCAAGGAACTGGAAACTAAGTGGATGCCCATCAGTTGGAGAATGGCTGAATAAGTTATGGTATATGAATGTAATGGAATATTATTGTTCTATAAGAAACGATCAGCAGGATGATTTCAGAGAGGCCTGGAGAGACCTACATGAACTGATCCTAAGTGAAGTGAGTAGAGCCAAGAGAACATTGTATACAGTAACGACAAGATCATGTGAAGATCATTTATGATGGACCCTTTTCCACAATGAGGTGATTCAGGCCAGTTCCAATAGACTTGTGATGGAGAGAGACATCTGCAAGCAGAGAGAGGGGACTGAATGTGGATCACGTATTTTCACCTTTTGTTTTTGTTGTTTGCATGCTTGTTTTTTCTTTCTCATTTTGTATCCTCTTTGATCTGGTTTTTCTTGTGCAGTATGGTAAATGTGGATATATATATATATATATATATATATATATATATATATATATATATATAAATATTGCACATGTTTTAACCTATATTGCATTATTTGCCATCTACAGGAGGAGAGAGGTGAAGAGGGAGGGAGGAAAATTTACAACACAAGGATTTGCAAGGTGAATGTTGAAACCTTTTTGCATGTATTTTGAAAAATAAAAACTATTATAAAAATATCCATTTTGTGTTTTATAATGTTCATAAATTCCTTCCAAAGTGATTTTTTAAAGTGTAAATCCAACCATGTTACTCCCTACTCAATAAAACTGCTTTGTCTCCCTATTGCTTCCAGGAGCAAATACAAAATGCTTTCTTTGTCATTTGAAGCCTTTTATAACCCAAAGCTCTTCTGCCTTTCCATTATTCTTGCATCTTACTCTCCAACAAGAATTTTTTGATTCAGTGATGTTGGTTTCCTGGATGTTCCCCAAAGACACTCCATCTCTCTGCTCTGGGTATCTTCTCTGGTTATTCTCTATGCTTGAAATGCTCATCCTCTCTGGTTTTTCCTACTGACCTCCCTGGCTTTCTTCTAAATCTCAATTAAAATCTCATCTTTTACGGGAAATCTTCCTCACTCCCTCTTAAGTGCCTTCCCACTTTTAATTATTTCTTTTTTATCCTATATATAGCTTGGATTTTTAAAATATATTTGTTTGCATATTGTTTCCCCAATTAGATTGTTATTTTTGTATACTCAGAACTTGATAGAAGTTCCTTAAACATAGTAGGCAACACAGTGATGGCACATAGTCAGCATTTGATAAAGGCTTGTTGACTTGACTTTAGGTCCAGCAGTCTTTTCCGTCATATTCCGTTATATTCTTCTGAAGAAAACCCATACCTCTATTTTTACTTCAAATTGTCATTCCTGAAAGTGTCCTATGTAGCTCCCAGAAAGATAAGTTTTTTTTTTTTTAAAAAAAAATACTATTTCAGAAGTGATGCAAAGGCACTAGAAATCAAAAGGAAAGCTGTTATCTAAATGGAGAAAGCTGATGCCCATATGGTGGGAATTGAGAGGTACCAGGAAAGGCCTCATCTCCCAAAAGCCTAACATCCTCAGGTGGGGCATAAAATTTCTAGTCCTTTAAATTGGGGAATTTGCCAGATAGTAATTTGTAGGATTAAGAAATGACAATTCATTCTTTTCATCCTTAAACTTCTCCCTGAGGAGATTAAGGCAGACTAAGTGACTTGCTCAGCTCAGTGTCTGAAGCATGATTCAAACTCAGGCCTTGCTGAGTCAATTAACGTATTATCCATGGTACCACCTAGCCGCCTCTATTTACAAGTCCAAAACTGAACTCCTAATCTTCTACCTCCCTCAACTCAATTTCTTTTGAGACTATCAAGAGGTCTCATCAGCCATCTCTGAATAAGAATCTTCTCTGCAGTACCCCTAACAATTCATTCTTTGGACAGGGGGATAGCCTTGATGGCCTCTGGGAAATTTTATGATTATGAGATCCTAGGATTTATCTTTTTTTCTTTTTAAATCATATACCTTGAGTATTCACTCTAGACTATTCAAAGAGTAATAAGCTCTTTGCTTCTTCCTTTTGTATCAGTTTAGAAGTCAACAGTTCCTTTCCTCAGGTCTTGCTCATGTTCTCTGTTGAGATGGCTTCCATTGTGGGCTGGATATCAAAACTTGATTCTCTGCCTCATCCATTCATTGTTTAAACACTTTTTTTTCTCCAGCACATAAAAAATGAATGTGTGGAAGGCCAGGGGGAACACAGACCACCTGGCATAGGTCTCAAGTTGTAGAGGAAAATAGAATCTGCCTTGTGACTTAAGGGTGCCTAGAAAGCTTGGGTAAATTAGCCAGGACATGAACTAGAAAAGAATACAAAAAGATAGGCAATATTCCACTTACAAATGTCATATGTCATATTAATTACTTCTGAACTTCTCCAAATCATCAATAAATTGTGCTGAAAGTTCTGGGATAAACATATTGGAGTTATTATTAACTATCTAGTTCTCTTGTCATCTAAATACAATTCTTCAAGGCCCTTCCTCTTAGGAAGGAAATTGGCACTTACTAATAATACCTAAAAGTTTACTACATTTGAATTAGGTACAACAGTGTCTTACATAGTAAGGAAGTTTTAAACAAAAACATGAATTTTATTTGGTATCGCTATGAGAGCAGTAATTGGCAAAAACCACATCTGGAACTGAATGCAGACCTTAGCAAGAAGTGGGCCATAATGCTATTAAACCTCCACTTTTAAGTACTATTTTTATAATCATTTTCAGCTTGGTGAGAAGTCAGTTTTTCTCTTGTGTTTTGAAGATAGAGTATTCCTTGATTCTCATCAATTTAAAAATTTTTATTTTCTGCAAAGGTAAAGGCTGTAAAATAGTTGCTATCTTTGTGGGATATCATTTTCTTTAAGAAAGTAAAAGCATTATAGAATCTTGGAATTAAAAATCTCAGAGACCATCTAGTCTAACCCATACTTGAGAAAGAATGCCCTATGTGCATTCACATCCATTCTTTGCTCAGTGAGAGTGAATTTACTACTGCCTGAGATAAAACATTTTACCCCTTAAATCTAGCCTAAATCTACTTCTCTTTAACTTTCAGCCATTAGTTTTTTTATTGCTTTGGGGACAAAAATTTCAGTCTCTCTTCCCCAGGCCAGTTTTTCAAATTCTGGAAGATTTGTAATGTCTTCTATATAGAGCTATAAGATTTGGCAACTGATTGGATATTACCTGTATAAAATCTTTTCTAGATGCTAAATGACTCTAGTTCTTTCAACTTATCTTCAAATAACATATATTCAAAGTATGCTGACAATTCTGTTTGCCATCTTCTTGATATCCTTGATAAAAGTAATTAATGTCTTCTTTAAATGTGGTGTTTACAGCTGTACATTATATATTCTATTTGGACCACAGCAGAATATAAAGATACGATCATTTTCTTAATCTTGAATGTTACATTTTTTTTTTTTGCTTTTTGCTGAGGCAATTGAGGTTAAGTGACTTGCCCAGGGTCCCACAGCTAGGGAATGTTGTGTCTGAGACCAGATTTGAATCAGGTCCTCCTGACTTCAGGGCTGGTGCTCTATCCACTGTGCCACCTTGCTGCCCCAAATGTTACATTTCTTAAGATAGATAAGTGTTCAACAAGTGCTTAACCTTATCACACATTTATTAAATGCTTAGTATGTGCCAAGCACAGTACTAATCTATAAGGATTCAAAAGTAAGAACCAGAATCCTCACCTCAAGGAGGGCCAGACTTTGCAAAGACATGGAGACAGGAGATAGAATTCTGAGTGTGAGGAATAGCAAAGCAAGCTGGATTATTTGGCTAGAATGTTTAAAAAAATAAAAGGACAAAAAGAGTAATATGCAATAAACCTGGTAAGATAGGTTAGAAAAAAATTGGGAAAGGTTTTAAAAGTCTTTGTATTTCATTATTGAGGCAAGAGAAATTTTTTTGAGAGATGAATTACATGGGCAGACATACTTTATTTAGTAACATCCAATTGAAAGGTATGTGAATTGAAGTGGGAAAGAAATGTAGATAGAAAAACAAATTAGCAGATTATTGAAATACAGTTATCCATTTCATACTGTGTCTTTTCCCATCATGGTTTTGATATATTGCAGGTTGGTATAAAAAAAAATTAAATGGGAATCTTTTGGAAGTTTTGTGGAAACTGCAGATGATATGCAGAAACCAGCATACAGACGACACAGAAAAAAATGTAGAAATTCAGAAATTCATAAAATATATTTATAGTATTGTATAATATCAACATATTTTATCTTTTAATATCATGATAATTCAGGCTTCTTCTCTGGTATGAAGGAAAGGCTAAAAAATTTTACCTGGATTTTCTAGATTGTAGGGACAACGTGCTCCTAATTCCTGAGATGTGAAAGTTCTTGATGGAGAGACATAATGAGGGTCTTAACTAGGGTGGTGCTTATATGCATGGAGAGAAACACACAGATATGAATTACATTGTGGAATCAGAGCTCCAAGATTTGGCAACTGATTAGATTTGAGGGATAAGAAAGAGTGAAGAGCCAAGATGTCTTGAAGATTATAAACCTAAATCAATAGAAAAATGGTGGCTCCCAAGAGAGAAATATAGACATTTAGAAGAGTTTTGGGAAAAAGATAATGAATTTTGTTTTGGACATATTGATTTTGAAATGCCCTTATGGGATATTCAGTCAGATATATAGATTAGGCAGTTGGTGTGGTAGAAAAGAAATTTAGGAGAAAGACTAGAAATATATATATATATATATATATATATATATATACACATACATACATACATACATATACATCTGGGAATTATCTGCATAGAAGTTATAGTTGACCTAATGGAAGCTTAAATGACAATAATATAGCATTAATTTTTGACTGCTATTTCTCATTGCTCATTAATATTGAGCTTATAAATTGCTTAGATTAAAATCTTTTTCGGATGATCTGAAATCTTCTTGTACTTATGAAATTGATGTTTTTAGACTCAAATGAAAAGTTATATACATATCCATCCATCCATCTATATATATTATGTATAATATATATATATATATATATATATAATATTAGATATAATGTATATATTCACACATATGTATTCATATCTGCATATTATATATATATGTGTGTGTCTGTTTATCTCTAATAGAGAGACAGAGAGCAGGGAATCCTGGTCAGGAGTGGAGGGCAAGTTCTTTGTTTTATAAGCTTTGCCTCTATTGATTTCACTTTATTAAATTAACCTGTTGAAATCTTTCTAGATCTTGACTCTGTTTATCATGTGTTAACTAATTCTCCTAACTTGTCAGTTACCTACAACTTAAAAAGTATGCTATCACTGCCTTTATTTTATTTATTTTTTTTTTAAGATTTTTTTATTAAAAGCTTTTTATATACAAAACATGAGTGATTTTTCTACATTGACCTTTGCAAAAACTTTTTTTTTTGTTTTCCCCTCCTTCCCCCCATCCCCACCCCTAGATGACAGGTAATATAATACATGCTAAATATGATAAATTATATGACAAATCCAATATATGTGTACATATCTATACAGTTATCTTACTGCACAAGAAACATCAGATCTAGAAAGAGAGAAGAAAAACAACCTAAGAAGGAAAAAAAATGCATGGAAATATTCACAGAAAGCGTTAAAATGCTGTGTTGTGGTCCACACTCAGTTCCCTTTGGCCTCTCTCTGGATCTATATGACTTTCTTCATCACTGAACAATAGGAACTGGTTTGAATCACATCATTGTTGAAGAGAACCATGTCCATCAGAATTGATCATCATATAGTCTTGTTGCTGTGTATAATGTTCTCCTGGTTCTGCTGATTTCACTCAGCATCAGTTCATGCAAGTCTCTCCAGGCCTCTCTGAAATCACCCTGCTGGTCGTTTCTTACAGAACAATAATATTCCATGACATTCATATACCATAATTTATTCAGTCATTCTCCAATTGATGGGCATCCTTTCAATTTCCAGTTTCTTGCCACTATAAAAAGGGCTGCCACAAACATTTTTGCACATGTGGGTCCCTTTCCTTCCTTTAAGATCTCTTTGGGTTATAGGCCCAATAGAAACACTGCTGGGTCACAGGGTATGCACAGTTTGATAACTTTTTGAGCGTTAGCTCCAAATGGTGGATCTCTCCACCATTCTCCAGAATGGTGGATCCGTTCACAGTTCCACCAACAATGTATCAGTGTCCCAGTTTTCCCACATCCCCTCCAACATTTATCATTATCATTTCCTGTCATTTTAGCCAATCTGACAGGTATGTAGTATCACTGCCTTTATTTAAGTCATTGATAAAACTGTAAAGCAGAACATGCCCAAGCACAAATATTTAGAGACAACTCCACTAAAATTCTTCTTTGCTTCTTTTGCTTTTGCTGTTAGTGAATTAAAACAAACTTGGATGCTGAATGCACATATCTTTTAAAAACCAGTATTTATAATAAAAATAATGACCAAGATTTTTTTTTGGCCTCTTTAGAGGCAGAATTAAATAAGAATTATAATAGAGACAAGTTAGCTTAAATTCAAGAAAGTATGTATGGAAAAGAGGGTTATGGATATGAAATCTGGGTTGACTTTGCAGCTGTGGATTGATGACCCATTTTTGCCTAAAAATAGCTAAAATATAAGGGAGAATGAAAAATAACACAGAAAAAGCTCAAACAAAATGTCATAAGATACCTAAAGTATTAATCATTTGTCATCTATATTGTGTGGAGGATTAGTGGTTCAGTTAGTAAAGATAAATGAAGAGAAAATAGAATTCTAGGGACCTGAAATGTGAACAAAAATTGAAATGTGTTTTGGTCAAGGAAATGGTGAATCAATTAACATGCGGGGAAAATAACCCTAAACAAATATTTAATGGGAGAAATACTTGAAAGTAAAAAAGTGAATCCTCTTAGAATATTTTTAGCTTTCCCCCTATCTAATTGTTATCTCTGAATAATCACTACAACTCAATCTACAAACCAGGGAATCCTTAAACCAGATGGATTCTAAATCACCATTTTCTAAAGTCTGAATGAGTTCCACTAGGCTTTTAGTGCCAAAGAAAGTTATTGATATTTCAGTTTGCTCTATGTGGTATTCCTACAAATTGTAACATCTTTTACCTGGAGCTGACATTGAGAGAGATTCAGGATTCTATAATGCCCCATTTGGAACTGTATATAGGGACTATTACCAATACTGATAGCCCTAATCCATTAACATCATCACTGCCTACTATATTCTTCTTTTAATTCATGGTAATACATTGCAGGTCTTTAAGTGGATCATGAGACCATCCCTAGTGGGTTCAGAGCTTCAGAGGAAAATCACAAGTGTTTTCACATTAGCAATTTAAAAACAGGTTGAATTAAGAATTGAACTTTGTTCTGCATTTCTCTAATGAACTTACAGGAATGTTGTATGTACCTTAATGCAGATGAATACACACATATACATATATACACACAAACATACATATACACATATTTTCTGGTTTGACATCTTATCTCTATACTAGACAGTCAGCTCCTTGAGAACTGTAATCTTCTCTTTTTTATATTGAATCTCTGATTCAATCCTTAGCATAGTGCTCTGGACAAAGTAGATGCTTAAAATGTTTGTTGAATGAATGAAGACTAATATCTGCAGAGTAAGGGAGAGGTACCACTAGTTTTTGCCTTGATAATTTTGAGTGAAATCAGATTGTAGATTTAAAAGGGATGGACTGAGACCATCTTTAAGGTACCAGCTAGTAATAACATTCTATGTTTTTAACAAAAATATCTATATCATTTTAGTTCTTTTAAAATCCATCTATTAGCATCGCTTCCTTTTTCCCATATGGATACCTCCCTGAATATCAGCAATTTTATTTGTTGCACCCAAGATTTGGGTATCTGTGTAATCACTTTATTGATCATACCCTACCAAGGCTTAGCTCTGATCTACCTTTGGGGGATTAAAATATAGGTAAAAAATGATAATACACTAGGGATACAGAGGTAAGAAGGGATCAATTCTAATAGCTCTAGGAAGGGTATCTGAATTATTTTTGTGTTGGAGCTACTTTTTACCCATTCACATAAGTAGGATTTTCGATTCTGGTATTTGAAATTAACTCTATACCAGGGATAGCAGAATGATTATATATTTTAATTTTTAGGTGGGGGATGATATAATAGATATAATTTAGGTTGTGGCAGGGGAACTTGTCTCCAATAATGTAAGATCCTTCTATATGTAGTAGTCCCTTTTATGGTAGATTTAAGTTCCTTTGATAGATATGGAGATAGTAAACTTTTGCACTGGCTAGAATATTGGATAAACACACGGGTGCGCGCACACACACACACACACACACACACACACACACACAAGATAGGTGTCTAGTCCAAAAATATACAGCAATGTCTTTTGTCTTTCAGGAAGTGTGATCCCTAATGATGGATTGAAGTATTGGTTATAGAGGTAAGAAAGGACTATATTTAGTAACCCAGCTGAACGGCCAATCTAGCAAAGATATGTACACCAGGGGAGCTATATGAAAATTCTATGAAGAGAGAAGGGACATCTGTTACCAAGAGATGTCATTCCTTTGCCACATGTATTCCCTACACGTGTGCCTCATTATGATTGCTCCTCTTCCCCTTGAACTTGTATATATTTGTAGAAGAGTTTGTTGAGGGAAGAATGCTTTGTGCCAGTGGTCTCTTATATAATATATTTGTAAGAAAAAAATATATTTGTAAATGTCTTTGCTAAAAGCTACTCAGATCTCTTTGCTGATTATTAATGGAAAGCCCCCTGGTAGAGGCTCAAGAAATATAATGTTAAAAATATAATTGCACAGTATTGTCACTAGGTCCCCGAGAGTGGTAGTTAGCTGCCTTTTGAGTAACTACCAGTGAGACTGATAGTTTGGGGAGTTTTCCACAGAGGGATTACATTTAAAATAATTTATAAACCATTCATTGGAGATTTTTGGTCCCACATTCGTTTCATTGCCTAGCAATGGTAAATGATGAGACGTATTTTTTTTTTTTCATGGTGAATTATGGTAAGATTGAGATACTGTTTTGTATCTGAACACAGAAAGCAACACTTGGTGATTGTGAATAAAGATTTAGCACCCATATATATTAGATTATAATCTAATCCTTGCCTGGGATAACTCTCAACTTTAGTGCATAAATAATAGGATTTTAGTGCTTGACAAAACTTTTTGCTACTATTGTTTGCTAACTAATCATAAAGTTTTATTTTCTTCTGTTCTCTGGAAAACAATAGAGAACGGAGACTATACTTTTTTTCTTTTTGAAATCTCACCAATCAATGCAATTGGTGGAAAACATGAGCAACATTGGAAATTCTTTCATTTACTACAGCTGCACAATCTCTTCAGAAAATGTTTAGTAAGGTCAGTTTCTACCATATTGCTCCAAACATAGAGTGAAACAAACCCTAAGTTAGAAATGATTATGGGTCACAAATAAGGTTTTGAAATAGAATGAATTTCAGAGTTCTGATAATGATTTAGGAATGGAACTTTTACAAGCATTTTTGCTAAGGTTTTGTGAAGTTTTCAGGGTAATATTCAAATAGCAGGAAATTCAAAGCCTATGTTTGCTGACATCCTTCAAAGGAAAAAACAACAATACCACTAAAGTAATAGAAAATTAAAGCTGAAAGAGACCTCAGAACACATTAGAATCAAGTCTTTCCTTTTCAGATGAATAAACAAAATCATGAAGACTAACACCTCAAATACAACAGTGAAACAGTTTCTGACCCCAAATAGCTTATATTCTCCATGTTCAAGCATAATTAAGTATCAAAGTTAAAGGATGACAAGATGACTCATTGGATAGAGTACCAGGCCTGGAGTCAGGAGTTCAAATATGGTCTCAGATATTTACTAGCTGTGTAACAGTGGGGAAAGTCACTTAACTTCTGATTGCCTCAATCAAGGAGAGGCAAATGGCAAAACACTCCAGTAAATTTGCCAAGAAAATCCCATGAACAATATTTGTGTGTTGTGGTCCATGGGGTCACAAACAGTCAGATACAACTAAATGACTGAATTACAATCTGAAGATAGGATAGCAATCTCTGGGTAACCAGCTGGTAGAAATGTCTGCAGGGAAAGAAACTGACTACATTGAGTAATTAGGAGCACAATAGAAGTAAAGATTTTGAAACAAGAAAAAGAAAGCACATGATAAATATTATGAAACATTTTCTAGCAGGAGATTTTATTTGTGGGAATAATTGGGAAGGGTTTTATTTAAGGATTTTTTTGGGTCCCAATTCTGCTGTTTAGTTGAGAGCTCATACATAGTATAATGTATTTCTGCATAATATGTCATCTTAACTT
Source organism: Myrmecobius fasciatus (assembly GCA_023553655.1). Classification (NCBI taxonomy): domain Eukaryota; kingdom Metazoa; phylum Chordata; class Mammalia; order Dasyuromorphia; family Myrmecobiidae; genus Myrmecobius; species Myrmecobius fasciatus. The sequence continues at coordinate 320,442 of JAJPUD010000951.1, forward strand.
GCCAGAGATTATGAAGAAAATTTGCTAAAGAACTTGTGTTCTTTATCTTCTCTATAAAAATTGTTTTAACCAAACAATATCAATGATTTCCTCCATAAGCTTGTTAGGGTGTTGCAGGCCACATACCATAGTAGAAACATAGTAGAAATAGCACTGAGTTTGAAGTAAAGAGATGTAGATTTGAATATTTTGTCCTTTCTGATCTTTTTTTTTTCATTTGTAAAATGGGAATAATAATACCAGGCCTACCTTTGTCATAGTTGTTGTATGAGAAGTGAACTTTGAAAACTCCAATGTGAGTTAGTTTATTCTTCTTCTTGCTTTTACTTGATGCCTCTCAGTTTCTGAAGGGAGAAGGAAGCTGCCACTACTGTATTCTTGATTTCATGTATTAGAGGATTAACTCTGGAGGATTAGATTTTTATTGCAAGTGTGCCAGTCAGCACCACCAGAGTGCTATCTACTTTGTTAATATTATAAGACTTTTTTTTTTAAATTAGAAGGAGTCAAGGAAAGAGTCCACATTAACCACTTACTGGAACAAAGTTGTTTCTTGGCAAGGATTCTAGACTGGCACTTTGCCAGTTATTACCTCTTGCTCCCTAATTCCTGAATATGCTGGGATATATCCTTAGGTTTGCTACATATAATAATAAATAATAATATTAGCTTATGTTTATATGAATAATTTAAAGTTTTAAAAGCAGAGACTTAGATAGAGTCATTGACTTGCTCAGGATTACAAATAGAACTTGTCTGGGATTCAAACCCAGATTTTTCTGAATCTAAATTGGGAACTATAAGTCTTACAAAAAGAGAACCAGTGGTTACCTTAGATGAGAACTTGTTCTTACCATCAAGTTACACCATATAGCTGGAAGACTCAGTGCTAATAACTCTAAGCAAGGTTCCATTTTGAGAGGCTTATAGTTCTCAGAGGTGTTAGAGTTATTGTTGGAGTCCTAATGTCTCTAAAGATTCTTCTCTTGCTTTCACCTATCCTTAAAATCTTGAACACCTGTGTCCAAGAAGTGGCAATCTTATGGATTAGGGAAGTATAACAATTTTTATACTATTTCCAATATCAATAGTCAGCAGAAGTTAATCCTAAATCAATCAGACTTTCATATCACAGTCCTTTTGCTATGAATATCATTATAAAGTTTTGTTTATCAAACAAGGATTATAGAATTCTCCAATAGGTTTTATCAAATGAGGGCATACTCTTGCCATTATGTTATACACATAAACCAATAAAGTATTTGAAGGTACATACTAATCATTTGTCAGCTGCTTTGGGATGGATGTTCTTTGCGAGGAAGGATAGGGGATGAAAATTCAAAAAAGCAACAATTCCAAGGAAGATATCAAAAAAGAAAGGAATATTTGAAAATATATTGCAGAAATTTGCAATGGCCAGGTCCATCTAGATTTTTTTCTGCAAGTCTTCAGGAAGCAGCTGACACAATATCTTCCAGGCCTTTTGAACCTGCAAAGTGATGTGGAAGACAAGCCAGATTCAGGGCCTTGAGTTTAGACTCAGGATCAGTTCACCTGTCATAATGTCTACTCACATTGCTGTTACTGTTACCTGTGCTATTTTCAGATTTCCAGAAAGTTCCTATCTGAATATGAAATGGAAACTAGGAAGGGTTCAGAAAGCCTGTTAATTACAGTATACTCGTATATGGTTTTGCTTATAATTATTTATACATATGTAAGTTCATTTTGATCTTTATGGCCCTATGGCCTAACAGTGCTGATACATAATAAAAGCTTAATAAATGCTTTTTCTGTTGATTTATTGTTATATTCTAAAATAATTTAATCTTAACAGTTTTTTTCCCTGAGGCAATTGGGGTTAAGTGACTTGCCCAGGGTCACACAGCTAGGAAGTGTTAAGTGTCTGAGACCAGAATAATCAGAAATTAATTCAGGGCTGGTGCTCTACCCACTGTGCCACCTAGCTGCCCCTTTAACAGCTTTTTCATTGTACTTCATGCTTTACTGGTATACACTGTATTTAGTAGAGACACTAACAACTAGATTGTTGCTCTAGTCAAACAATTTTTTCAACCCAGATTTTATGCATAGTTGGGGTATTCTAAGTTATAGATTGGCCCTGAAACTCAATAGTTTGCTTTTTTTTAAACTCCCCCACACAATCTTTGAAACTACCCTTGTCTGTCTTTTAATCTCACTCTCCAAATTTACTGTAACATAACTAGAACATTCTCATCATGACTACTAGTTCTCCTTCCATTTTTTTCTCTGCTGCTATTAATCAAGGAATGAACAGCATTTATTGAGTATTTATATACTAGGCACTATTATGAATACAAAGAAAAAATTTGTTCCTGCCTTCAAGATCCTTATATGTTACACTAGGAAAACATGGTCTTTGCATTTCCTCAATTTTGCCCATTTCTTTTTCTAAAACTTATTTCATCTTGCTTGTGTTTTGTATCTCCTCTATAGGGCTACTTAATACAGAATATAGAAGAAACTCAATAATATTGTTTCTTTTCATTTTTTTGTTTTTGTTCGACTGATTCTTGAAGTCTTGAGTCATTCATTTCCAATTGTTCTATTCTAATTTTTAATGTCTTATTTTCTTCAGTTACTGTTTTTAGTTCCTTTTGCAATTGACCAATTACATTTTTTTTTGTTCATCGCATTCTTTTTCCATTTTTTCTATTTTATTTTGCAGTGATCTCATTTCGTTTCCCCATGTTTCTTCTAACTCTCTTTTAAGATTTTTTTATGCAATCTTCAAAGAAAGCCTTGTGACATGGAGACCAGTTTATGTCTCTCTTTGGGGCTTTTTCTGGAGTTGCTTTACCTTTAGGGGCCTCAGGATTTGAGGTCTGTTCTTCCCTCTCTCCATAAAAGTTGTCTATGGTGAGAGCTCTTTTTGGTTTTTTTATTCATTTTTTTAAAGGTGTGAGGTCTGTTTAAGGCAAAGGTGGGACAGCTGCTTTAATTTGCCCTGGGGCAGTTCTGCTGATTGAGTTATTTCAGGAACTGGGCAGTTCTGCTGATTGAATTATGTCAGGTGCTGGGCAGTTCTGCTTTAGTTCACCCTGGGGCAGTTCTGCTGATTGAATTATTTCAGGTACTGGGCAGCTCCGCTGATTGAATTATTTCTGGTGCTGATCAGTCCTGTTGATTGATTGATAGCCCTAGGGTGCTGTGTAATGGCAACTAGGTCTGATGCTCATCAGGGGTTCAGTGGTTCACAATCTACCCCCCACAACAGGCAGACCCTCCAAACCACCTGCCCACAATCAGGACAGATTGGTCCAAGAGGCCCCCAGAAGACTCCCAGGTGTGTGAAAAGCACAATGCTCCCACTCCTGTTCCGACTCCTGTTCCAGCTCCCTGCTCCAGCTCCCTGCCCCGGTCTCCCTGCGCTGCAGTCTGGGTTCAGCAGACCACCCCCCTGCCCAATTAAAACAGACCTGTTTTGAGGTTCTTCCAGAGTATCTTCTTCTAGAATCGTGTTGTACTCCAGATATTGTGGATTTTTTGCTTCAAAATCAGTCTAGAGGCTTCATATGTTGTTGGTTTAAGGGGAGGTTAGAGGAGGTTACAGAGACTCCTGTCTGATCTCTGCCACCATGGCTCCACCCTCGGAAGTCAATAATATTGTTTCAATTGACTGGCAAGTACAGTGAAGTCAAATTAGAAAATCTTTTTTCCAAGCTGGAAGTTCTTTAGATGGGGGAGCAATTATTATCATTATCATGTTCCTACTCTATATAGGATGCATTCACTATAGAGAATAATTTCATCACTACCTCTGCAATGCTAAACTTGAGTTAATGATAAGGGAAAATTCTGAAGCAGCCTAGACAATCAGTCCAGAGGCTTATTATATTTGCCATGTACTGTCTTCATTTGGGATGGGGAGGAAGGAGAAGCTATACTTCAAGGATATTATCATATATAATAAAGATGAAAAATGGCTTCTTGGAGCAACTTTAATTTTTAGAAACCTTTTGTCTATACTCAGCTAAATTCAGACTCTCTCTAATCTCTATCCATACCCTATAGTCCCAGTTATTTCCAGTGATAGAAGATATAGGGAGGTGAATTCTACATCAATAAAAAAAAAACTTTTTAAAAGTTTAATTCAATTGCCTCTTCTCCATGAAACTGGTTTTGATTCTCCTATTTAAAAGTGAGCTCTATTTCCTTTGTTCCCAATTATGTGACACTGTAGAGAAAGCATCTTATGAACTGTTATTAGTATAATTGAAGAAAGGGTGCCAAAATGGAGGCAGGAAGGTGCTTATGATGGTTTTTACCTACTTTGAGTTCATTTCTTTGTTATAAGACTGAAAAAGTCCCCCTCTATATTCAAACAGGAGCCACAGGTACTCAATTGCTATTGTTCACAGGCACAGATGGACTCTATTTCTTTATGTTAAGCCCTAGATCACTTGGGTGTTATATAGTAGGGCATATACTGATTCTGCCTCTTTTTATTCCCCACACCCCCACTCCAAACCTCTAAGTTTTTGCATAGATTGGTTTATTTTCCACCTGTAAAATTCCGGTAAATCATTTTCCTGTCCTAGGTTCTTGTCTTTGCATGTTTGATTGTCTCCCTCCCTAGTGCTTCCTTCTGAAATCCTTCAAAGTCTCCATAAAAGTGTATGTGTTTGTGTGTAGTGAATAATGCATGAATCAATCCATTTCTCCCCATGTGTGATATTGGGTCCTACATAATGTCATTCATTAATCTATATGGCAAAAACAGCAGGAGAAGGTCGATATGGGTAAAGATAATTAGCAATTGATTAGCACCTGAGAAGCTAAATGAAAAGACACATTTTCCCCCAATGACTTGAGTTGTTGAAGTAATTGATAAAAACAAGAATTCTTGCTTGAGATAAAGCTGTTGTTTCAGCTTATAATGGGAAAAAATCTGCATCAAGATTAATATGAATTTAGGTAAAAATTCAGTGGAGAAAAAGGAGGAGGGCAATTTTCAAGGCTGTTTCTGAAGCAAACATTTCCTCTGCGCTTCTCCCAATCATGCTGGCAATTGTGAGGCAGCTTGGTAAACTGAATATCTTTGGGAATCTTAGACAAGATGCTTAATAAGAATTTGTTCAATAGATGATCCCTTTACCTACCCATCCTCTTTTAAGTAAAAGTTAGCCAAATTTGTGATGATATATTACAGACCATATAAGCATACAGGCTTAGAAATTTTTACCAGGCATATAGACTCTTAAGCTTTAAAAGTTCTTTTTCTCCTTCTGTTTTTAACTTTACTTTCTTTCTAGGTATTTTAGGTGGAGTTAAATTTCACTTGATATACTTTCAGTGAATTAGAAGCTGCATTACCCAGTTTCAGCTTCACTACTGGTCTTGCTGCTAACTAGTTTTATAAATGTAAACATGAGCAAGTCACAGAATAATAAATCTAGTCATTCAGTAAATACTTACTGCTCATATACTATAGAACAGTGCTATGTATACACAGAAAGCAAATTGTCAATGCTGGTCCTCAAGAAGATTACAGTAAAACTGAGGAGAAATCATGCAAACTATCATGTACAAACAAGCTATTTATGGGAAAAAATTGGAAATAATTAACAGAGAGAAGGTACTACAATTAAAGATGATAAGATGACAGGAAAAAATAATGATAAATGTTGGAAGGGATGTGGAATATCTGGGACATTAATTCATTGTTGGTATAGTTATGAAATGGGCCAACCATTCTGTAAAATAATTTGGAACTATGCCCAAAGGATTGTAAAACTGTGTTATACTCCTGGATCCAGCAGTGTCTTTTCTGGGTTTGTATCCCAAAGACATCATAAAAGAGGAAAAAGGACCCACATGAGCAAAAATATTTGTAGTAACCCTTTTTGTAATGATAAGAAATTATAAATTGAATTAATATCCACTGGGGAATGGCTAGATGAGTTATGGGATATGAATATATTGGATTATTTTATAAGAAATGATGAGCAGACAGATTTCAGAAAAGCCTGGAAAGACTTCATGAACTGATGCTGAGTGAAGTGAGCAGAACCAATGATACACAGTAACAACAGGATTATATGATAATTAACTGTGATGGACTTGGCTCTTTTCAATAATGAGATAATTCAAGGCAATTCCAATAGACTTGTGGTGGAAAGAGCCATTTGCATCTAGAGAGAGAATTATGGAGCTGAATGTAGATCAAAGCATAGTATTTTCACCTTTTATTGTTATTGATTTGCCTTTTTTTCTCTTTTGAGCTAATTTTTTCTTGTGTAGCATGACAAATATGGAAATATGTTTAGAAAAAATTCATTTGTTAACCTATATCAGATTGCTTGCTGTCTTGGGGAGGAGAAAAGGGAGAAAAATTTGGAACACAAGGTTTTGCAAAGGTTAATGTTAAAAACTTATCTTTGCATGTGATTTGGAAAAAATAAAGTATTGTTAAAAAATAAAGAGAAAGCTTTGTGTGGAAAGTGGGATTTTGGCTAGAATTTTAAAGAAGCTAAGGATCATGGGAGACGACTATGAGGAAGGAGAGTATTGTAGGAATGGGGGACACAGCTAGTAAAAATTTTTCAGAATTGGGAGAATATATGTCTTGTGTGGGAGTTGAGAGAGTGTGAGGAGTCAGAAGACTGGAAAGGGGGATGAGTGAGTGATATTGAGGTTATGAAGGGCTTTGAATGCCAAAAAAAGGGATTAGTGTTTGATCCTGAAAATGATAGGGAGCCACTGGAATTTATCGAGTAGGGGTTCAGGTGACATGGTCAGACTTGTGTTTAAGGAAGATCTCTTTGTGGAAGATAGACATGGAGTGGGGAGAAACTTGTGACAGACTAACAGCATTAAATTAAAATCTTTACAAATTTATTCTATCCTTTTTTATTTATATAAAACTATACTTTCAGGATCAAATTCCTCACATAAGAAAGGACATACTTTTTTCCCCTGAGGCAATTGGGGTTAAGCAACTTGCCCAGGGTCACACAGATAGGAAGTATTAAGTGTCTTGAGCATTTCATTCTCTCTCTGGATGTGATTGACATTTTCCATCTCCTTGAATCAATCACTTCATTGTTTATAAGATCCAAGTCAATTATATCTGATCATCACATAATCTTGTTGCTGTGTACAAAGTTCTTGTGGCTATGTTCGCTTCACTTATCATTTTATATAGGTATTTCCAAGCTTTTCTGAAATTAGCCTGCTCATCATTTTATTATAAAACAATAGTATTCCAATACATTCATATACCACAACTTATTTTTATTATTATTTTTATTAAAGCTTTTTATTTGCAAAACATATGTATGGGTAATTTTTCAACACTGACCCTTGCAAAGCCTTCTGTTCCAAATTTTTCTCTCTTTCCCCTCACCCCCTCCCCTAGATGGCATGTAGTCTAATACATGTTAATTAGGTTAAAATATATGACAAATACAAAATATGTATACATATTTATACAAATATCTTGCTGTAAAAGAAAAATCAGATCTACAAGAAAAAAAACCTGAGAAGGGAAACAAAATGCAAGCAAACATCAACAGAAAGCATGAAAATGCTATGTTGTGGTTCATACTCAGATCCCACAGGTCTCTCTCTGAATGTAGTTGGCTTTCTTCAACACTAAACAATTGGAACTGGTTTGAAACATCTTATTGTTAAAGAGAGTCATGTCCATCAGAATTGATCATCATATAGTCTTCTTGTCATGTATAATGATCTCCTGGTTCTGCTCATTTCACTTAGCATCAGTTCGTGTAAGTCTCTCCAGGCCTCTCTGAAATCATCCTGCTGATCGTTTCTTATAGAACAATAATATTCCATAACATTCATATGCCATAATTTATTCAGCCACTCTCCAATTGATGGGCATCCATTCAGTTTCCAGTTTCTAGCCACCACAAAAAGAGCTGCCACAAACATTCTTGAACATGTGGATCTCTTTCCCTCCTCTAAGATCTCTTTGGGATATAAACCCAATAGAAACACTGCTAGGTCAAAGAGTATGCACAGTTTGATAACTTTTTGAGCATAGATCCAAATTGCTCTCCAAAATGGTTGGATCCATTCACAGTTTCACCAACAATGTATTAGTGTCCCAGTTTTCCCACATTCCCTCCAACATTCATCATTATCTTTTCCTGTCATCTTAGCAGATTTGACAGATGTGTAGTGGTATCTCAAGAGTTGTCTTAATTTGCATTTCTCTAATAAATAGTGATTTGGAGAACCTTTTTATATGATTAGAAATAGTTTTAATTTCTTCATCTGAAACTTGTCTGTTCATATCCTTTGACCATTTATTGATTGTAAAGTGGCTTGAATTCTTATAAATTTGAGTCAGTTCTGTATATATTTTAGAAATGAGGCCTTTATCAGAACCCTTAAATGTAAAGATGATTTTCTAATTTATTGCTTCCCTCCTAATCTTGTCTGCATTAGTTTGTACAAAAACTTTTTAACTTAATATAATCAAAATTATCTATCTGGTGTTCAATTAAGAGTTCCAGTTCTTTGGACACAAGTTCCTTCCTTCTCCACAGGTCTGAGACTATCCTGTGTTCCTCTAATTTGTTTATAATATCACTTGTTATGTCTAAATCATGAACCTATTTTGATCTTATCTTGGTATGTGGTATTAGGTATGGGTCAAGCCCTAATTTCTTCCATACTCCTTTCCAATTTTCCCAGCAGTTTTTTGTCAAATAGTGAGTATTTATCCCAGAAGCTGGGGTCTTTGGGTTTATAAAACACTAAATTGCTATAGTTATTGCCTATTTTGTCCTGTGATCCTATCCTATGCCATTTATTGACTACTCTTTTTCTTAGCCAGTACCAAATGGTTTTGATGACCGCTGCTTTATAATACAGCTTTAGATCTGGCACAGCATTTTTTTTCATTAATTCCCTTGAAATTCTTGACCTTTTGTTCTTCCAGATGAACTTTCCACTATTTTTTCTAGATGTATAAAAATAATTTCTTGGAAGTTTGATTTATACCACAACTTATTCCATCATTCTCCTACTAATGAACATCCACTTAATTTCCTTTCCACTACTGAAAGAGCTGCTACAAACATTTTTGCACACATGGGTCCTTTCCTTTTTTCCAAAATACTTTGTATGTATTTTTTATCTAATATTCTAAGAACTTATTATTCTCCCTTGTTATAATGGAAAGTCCTTCAGGACAGGGACTATTTTTGTTTTTAATCTTTGTTTCTCTAGAATCAAGCATAGTACCTGAATGCTTTTTAAATGCTTATTGAGTTGAATTGTAGTAGAAACAATGCTAACTTTGGAGTAGATTTAGAGCTCATGGTTCAAATCCTGCTTATGACACCTGCTACTTTTGTTGACATTGGGGAAGTCACTTATCCTTTCCAGATCTCAGTTTCCTCATCTGCAAAATGGAGTTGGAATAGATAACCTTTGAAGTTCCTTCCATCTTTACACCTATAATTCTTTGACTCCACCCTCTTTTATTTTTTGAAAATAAGATTTTTCTTATTGAGATGACAATTTCTCATTTACATTTCTCTTTCCTCTTCTCAGTACCTCCAAAAAGTCTTCTAGAGTGACACAGAAATTGTAGTTGAATTTTTTCAACACCTTGGGCTATAGTTTATCCAGACCTGTTAACTTGAATACACTAAGAGCTGACTGACAACATGGTGTAGTTAATATATGATCCTAGCTCCTCTCATCATTACTGATTCTTAAAATCCTTTCTTTCCTGAATAGTCTTGCCACTCTAAGTCTAAGAAGCTGCTTCTAGAATCAAGTGATTGACTCTCTGTATCTATCTGAAATGCATGTCTCTTTTCCTTTAACTGTTCCTTGAAACCTTCCAAATGGACTCCTCAAATATCAGATGGGCTATCTTCTGCATAACTCTCCAAATAGATACCATGATTGCTGGAGGAGAGGAGAGGAGGAGAGACATTCTTCTCTTCTTTCCAGAAACAATTAGTTGAATTCTTTTTTGACTGCTAATTTCAACTTAAAAAAATTTTTAATAGCATTTTATTTTTTCAAATAAATGCAAAGATAGTTTCAACATTTACCTTTGCAAGGTTATGCCTTATTTTCAATAGATGACAGATCCATCCGAAACTGTATTCCAGATTTTTCTCTCTCCTCCCTCTTCCCTCTTTTTTCAAGACAGCAAGCAAATGATATAGGTTAAACATGTACAATTCTTCTAAATATATTTTCATATTTGTTATGTTGCACACACAAAAAATCAGATCAAAAGAGAAAAAACATGAGAAAGAAAAAAAAATCACAAGCAAACAAACAACAACAATCAAAAATGAAGGTGAAAATACTATGCTTTGATTCACATTCAGGTTCTATAGTTCTTTCTCTGAATGGGGGTGTCACTTTCCATTACAAGACTATTGGGATTACCTTGAATCACTCCCATGATGAAAAGTGACTTCAACTTTCTAATCCTTGCTGCTATCAGGACTTCACTATCTTAAGTCTCTAGAGACATGGGAAATTTTCGGTCCAGTCACTTTCTTTGCCTCTTTTCTCAGTTAGATTAAATTATATTTAATCACCATGTATCAACAACATGTTAACACTTCCATCTCTCTTCATTTTGACTCTATCTTGTGATTATATCAAATGAATTGGGAAGGGGAAATCAAAGCTCTCCTTTACTACATTAGCATCATGAACTAACCAATCATCAAATGGTATCCAGGAGATCTAGTAAGGTTTACAGAGACTGCATGTTATGCCTTCCCATCTTTGTCTCCTATGACATTTGACATTTGGAGATACCTGATTTGAAAACAGCTATGTAGGGAAGGTACTGTGGTCACATGGGTGATATTCTCAAATTCTCTGGACATTTAGTTAATATCTAGTTGTCCCTTTGATTCTAATGATGATTGTTTAAAATGAAAGTAGGAAGGAAGCTGGGCCCTTAGGCTTTTAGAAAGTGAATCAAGAACAGGAGTATTGATGGAGAAGCAGTGTTTTGATAGAAATATGGATGAGAGTTTAGATGCAGAGATCAATGAGACCTTGTGGAAATTCAGAGTCTGTTAGTCAATGTGAATGGCACTAGGGAATTTCATCTGGATATGGATCGTAAGCATTTTGTGGTTGATATTGTGTGTGTGTGTGTGTGTGTTTGTGTGTCACACACACAGCCACACAAAAACATATACATATATATTCTTATGAGAATTGTATTTGTTTCTACTGTGCTTGTTTTGAGCATGAAGAAAGTGGATGCTGGGGCAAGGTGGAGCCTAATAAATTCTGCTGATGATTAAAAATCTGAGATGGCATATAGTTTTGGGTCCCTATTTCTCCTACACATTTTTGCAATTGGGGAAATAGTGGGAAGCAAGCTTTCACAGAGGTTATATCTGATGTCACTCCAGTAATTTCTGTACTGGAAAAGAGAGAGATACTAGTGAGTGGAAATAATGGGGAAGGAGCATGGAGTAAAAAGGAACTTTTCTTGCAGAATGAAAGCAGTGAATAGCTTACATAAGGAGAAAATGTAAAACAGCTCCCTCTAATATATCTTTCATGAACTGTTATTATGCTGTCACTTTAATGGTAGTGACATCCCTTTCAGCACAAGGAGGCTTTGCTAGTGCCATATAATTAGATCTAGAAGTGATCTTTAAGGTTATCGAGTTTTTAACCTTATGTAAAAAATAAGATCAAAAAGGTAATTAATAAATGAAATAAGACATTTATTGAAGGGCAAAGAATTGTGGTTCATAACAACCATTGTCTTGCTCAGATCAGTGAGGGGAGTTATAGACAGAAGTTATATACACTTAGGAGGGGCAGCTAGTTATATTGGTGAAACAGCAGGTGGATCACAAGTTATTTGTTGCAGGATTTTAGCACATTCCTAGAAAAACCACAGGATTTGTTTTAGACTGTTTTTAGTCTAGATAGACAGATCTTTAGGTAGGTCACTGGTAGCATCAACATAATAGTTGAATTGCAGAAAGGCAGGAGCTGTAGAGGTATCCTAGAACAAGGATGGTTAGAAACCACTTATAAATAGCAGAGATTCCCAGAAATTTACCTTGGGGGTAGAGGATGATTAAAAATTGCTAGTCAGAATAAGATAGGGGTCCTAGATTGCTACAGATTGATAGAATCCAACACTCTCATTTTACAAAGGAGGAAATTGAGACCTAGTAAAGTTAAATGACTTTTTTGGGGTCAAATAGCTGGTAAAGTGTTCAAGAATTTGAGACTTCCAGATTCAAAGTCCTGTGGCTCTCTCCTATGGTTGATGGATATCTTTAGTTATCCTGATGGTGAACTCTTGAAGTGTCTGGAGGGTGAGAATTACTTTGAGGAGGTCAGCAACTTTTGACCTGTTGTGCTAGATTCAGATAATGATTTCAATGACAATACTATCAAGAACAGAGATTTATCTGCTTTAAAAGAAGTTTCTTGAGGCTTTACCAAAAATGAGATATAATACTTTAATTTCATTGCATTTTTAGAAAAAGTTACTAAATTGGTACATCAGGGCAGTGCTATGGATAGAAATTACCTAGATTTAATAAAAAATTGCTACTCTGATAGAGGGAATGTCAAAATATGGATCAGATGATGATACAGCTAAGTTGTAAATGAAATGGTTGAATAAATAGACCCCGTCACTAATTGAAATTAGTTTGGAAAAAGACCTCTAATGAAGTGCCTCCTGGGGATTTGTGCTTAATCCTATACTGTTTATCATTTTTATCAATGATTTCTATAAAGCCATAGATTATACACTCATTAAATTTTCAGATGACAGCTTTCCCAGCTATTACTTTCTATTTACGCAACATCTTGTAGACACCTTTCTATATATATGTTTCCTTTCATATTAGAATATAAGCTTTTTGAGAGCAAGGATTGTTTATAGTTTTTCTTTATTCTTAGTGCTTAAGAGAGTATCTGTCACATAGGAACCCTTAATTAATGCTTATTCATTGGTTGGAATGACTCTCATAGATAGTGATTTGTCATTTTGCCTCCAGAGTCTTCCAACCCTATATACACAATTGAATTATACTAGATTTCCCTGAAAGGTGATAAACTTGTCTCCAGGACTCGTTTTGACTGGCTTCCTATTGATCTTTGACCATAGTGATATGGCTTCCTGGCCACTTAAGGTCATAAAAAGACCCACTTAACCCTGTTTACTTTAATTTCCTCATCTGTAAATGGGCTGGAAAAAGAAATAGCAAACCACTCCAATATTTTTGCTGAGAAAACTCCAAATGGATCATAAAGAGTCCAACATGATTGAAACAATTGAATTATGTCAACAGGAAAACACGACAATAAATAAAAACCTCATTTACAATAACTTTGTGAAGTAAATATTACTTCACAGTACAGTATATTATCACAATAAGCATATTATTTTCCTCATTTTAGTAAGAAAACCAAAACTCACACAAATAATGTCAGAGAAAGAAGCTGAACTCAAGTTTCTCCTGACTCATAAGACCAGTGATTTTTAAATTACACAATGCTTCTTTGGTATTTCCTTGATACTACTTCATTAAAATTTTCTTCACTGCTTTGGTTCTTTCCCCACAGTCTGAAACAAAGTTAAATGGAATAGACAACCTGAACTTTCAGAGAGAGAATTCAGGGAACATCTTTATGTAGAGTTTACTAGCTAGGAAATAGAGAAGAGATACTATTGTAATGATGAAAAAAGGAAAGGAATTGAAAGACTTTGTCTCCCTGTAGCCTCCTCCTCTAGCTCACCATTTTTTCAATTCTTTGTCTGGCTTAGAAATTTAAGACTTGATTTTCCCTCTTTATTCTTAATTGATAACCATCTTGTCTCATTTTGATAGAATAATTTAATATTGGGTTGCTCTGTTTTCCCAAAGGAATTGATAAAAAAAATTGTATTCAGAAAAATTCTGGGATTCTTCTCAGTATTATGTTTTGACTCAATAACTTCTTTGTTAACATGGGATGTTTGCAAAAAAACTTAGAGAACAAAAGGCCATGTGTTGGGAATTTGGATAAGGAAGCTTCATTAAATTAATGAAATCATGAAATGAATTTTAATAATACTTTCCCTAATTCACAAAACATACTACCTGAATTCTCTTACTTAATTTTTCTTTATAGTGTCAATTTCTTTTGTGATTGGACTTCTTTGATTTTGTTGTTCTGACCCATGAATTTCATCATCATGCAGGCAATTCCCAGTGAGGAAATTCTTTCTGACTCTAGCTAATAAAAGTGCTGCATATAATCAATAATGAACTAATCAGTCCGAAGGCATATCATATCTTCTTAGCAATATATAGTCATAAAGAGTTGCCTGAGGCATTTTGAGAATTTATCCTTAGAGTCTTGAGGGCCAATGTCCAGTGTCCAGTATATGTCAGAAGCTAGATTCTGACATATTTGGATTCTGTCTATCCATTGCCCCAAGCTGCCTCTTTTGTAAATGTAATTCAGAATAAAAATTTTAAGTATGACATGCACATAGATATCAAATACATATTTGATGATTATGATACTAGTGTTCTAGAAAGAGAATGTCTAATATACTAGACCCAGCAATATAATTATTCTATTCATTGAATAGTTTCATAATCTTAAGACCATAAAAATGCCAGTCCTTTCCTTTCCTTCCCAAATAGATTGTAATCCCACAAATATTTGCTCCTTAATAACTAAGTCTTCATTCTTTTGACATCAGCTTCAGAAAATCTTATTTATGTTCACTTACATTTAGAAGTTTAGCGGCAGTCCCAGAAATATCAGGTAAATGTGAAATTAGAAAACAACTGAACAATAAAGAAAAATCTTTTCCATTTTCAAATCATGTAGATAGTTGAAAAAGCTGTAGCTTTGTTACATGTAGCTTGTTAATGAAGTGCCCTGAGAATATAGTGTCCTTCCTTTGCTTTTTTTAAAAAAGGATTTTTATATTTGTGTCTATAGCAAACTATGATACTTGCAAAACTAAGACAATAGAGATATCTTAGAGCTCTGTCTCTAACTCATATAATTGCTTCATATCCAAAAGAAAGTTTTGATTCCTTTTCTGTATAGAAGCCAAACTCCCTGGACACAGTATGAATTGCATATGAATTAAAATTATTTTGTAATATTAAATTCAATTCAGATTATTTATTTAAATATATGGCAGACATCAAATATAAATGGGATTATAATAAAAACAAGGAAGTATTTATTCACTATGCATTTAGGATTTATGAGTACTGATTATTTTACTCATATTTCCTCTAACCTTGAAAAATCATTTCAGAGTTTTGTTAAGAACATTTTGACATAACAGTTGTCTGAAGAAATTTCTCATATCTTTAATAAATGGAAAATGTCTAAAAATATAGGATTTGAAGTGTTCATGACTCTCTTTAAATAAAAGGACACATTTTTCTATACAGATAATTCCCAACATATTATTTGGTTTTCTTACATAAGTTTATGACTTGTTTATTTGGAACATGGAACATTTTCCCACAAAATAACCATATTAAATATGATGATGAGGTTTTCAGATTAGTCCCAGAAACCAACCTAGCTCATGACATTTAAACTGTAGTACTGTTGTAGTTTTATTAGCTAATAATAGAAATAATAATTATAATCAAGAACCGTAGCAATATCATAGGACTGCTTTTGGCATTATGGTTAGTAAATAGCACCACTTCATATGTTTTAGACTCATGCAAGGTCCCTACACAAAAGAGAGCTGGTTTCTTTGGACTCACTGACTCTTATTTTCCCTATGACATAAGTAGGCATAATAACAAATTCTTTACTTCAAACAACTTAGGAACTTGAACAAACCAAAGATTATTAATATCAACAGAGCAATTGAGAGTGACAGTGTCAAGAAGAATTTAAAGACAAGGTTTCTTTGGAATTCACTCTAAGGTATCCTGGATTAAACACTTCCTATTACACTCCTGGATTTGCCTACAGTTAAGTTGACTTTCATTTGAAACCTGTGCTAGAATGGTTCTGAATCTCCAAAAGAATAAACTAGACTATATCCATTTTTAATCTAAGCTAACAATGTCTAATAACTTCAAAACTGTTAGTGAAACATTCACTGATATGAAAATGATACAAAGAAACACGTTCCTCAATCTTACCACCACTCTTGGGTCTTAATCTCAGTCAAATTCTGGGAAATAAGTCACCCACTTTTATCAATTGGGCACTGGCTTTTGTTTTTATAAATTTCACTCAATTCTTTATATGTTTGAGGATGAGACCTTTATCAGAGAAACTTGCTTCAATTTTTTTCATACTTTTTTTTCTGAAGCAATACGGGTTAAATGACTTTCCTAATGTCACGCAGCTAGGAAGTGTTAAGTTTCTCATACCAGATTTGAACTCAGGTCCTCCAGACTTCAGGGCTGGTGCTCTAACCACTGCCCCACCTAGCTGCCGCCCCATACTTACTCTTGATAATTTTATTTCCTCCCTGCATATTTTTTTCTATTTCTCATTTCACCTTGTCCCTCCTCAATAGTGTTTTGCTTTTGACTACCCCCTCCTCCAATTTGTTCCATTCCCCTCCTACTATCCTGTAGGATAAGATAGATTTCTATACCCAATTGAGGGTGTATACTGTTCCCAATTTGAGCTAATTTTGATGAGAATAAGGTTCACTCACCTCCTATTTTATCCTCTGTATTGTAAAAGTTTTTTCTTGCCTCTTTTATGGCAAATAATTTATACCATTTCAACTCCCTCTTTCCTTTCTCCCAGTACATTCCTCTCCCCCTTAATTTAATTTAGATATTATCCCTTCACCTTCAACTAACATCTGTGCCCTCTATCTAAATATTCTTCTTCTATCTGACTTTAAATGACAAAGTTCTTATGAATTACAAGTATCATCTTCCGGTGTATGAATATAAACAGCTTAACCATATTAAGTTCTTTATGATTTCCCTTTTTTGTTTATCTTTTTTTGCTTCTCTACAGTTTTCTATTTGAAAGTCAAATTTTCTATTCAATTCTGGTCTTTCAATTAAGAATGCTTGAAAATTTTTTATTTCATTGAATTTCTACTTTTTTCCCTGAAGAATAATGCTCAATTTTGGTGGGCAAATAATTCTTGGTTGTAATCCCAGCTTCTTTGCCCTCTTGAATATCATATTCCAAGCTCTCTTTAAAGTAGAAGCTGCTAAATCTTGTGTTATCCTGATTATGAGTCCATGATATTTGAATTGTTTCTTTCTGGCTACTTCCAATATTTTCTACTTGGCCTGGGAGCTCTGGAATTTGGCTTTAATACTCCTGGGAATTTTCATCTTGGGATCTCTTTCAGGAGAGAGATTCTCTCAATTTATAGTTTATGCTCTGATTCTAGAATATCAGGACAGTTTTTAGATTGATAACTAAACTCTTTTATTGATCATGGTTTTCAGATATCTAATAATTCTTAAATTATCTCTCTTGGATCTATTTTCCAAGTCAGTTGTTTTTTTCCAATGAGATATTTCCCATTGACTTCTTTTTTTTTATTCTTTTGTTTTTGTTTTTATTGTTTCTTGATGAGTCATAGTTACTCACTTCAATTTGCTCATTTCTGATTTTTAAGGAATTATTTCCTTCAGTGAATATTTGTACCTCCTTTTCCATTTGTAAAATTCTAATTTTAAAAGAGTTGTTTTCTTCAGTGAATTCCTCTTTCCTCTATTTCCCCACCCCCAAGTTGGTCATTTTTTTTTAATGTATCCTTATTCTCATTGGCTTTTTGTACTTTACCATTTGACCTAAACTGTTTTATAAAGTGTTATGACCTTATTAAGGTCAGTGTTTGTGTTTGTGTGTGTGTATGTATGTGTGTGTGTGTGTGTGTGTATGTGTGTATTTCCTTTACCAAGCTGAGGATTGTGGGAACTGAGTGTAGATCAGAACATAGCATTTTTACTTTTTTATTGTTGTTTGCTTACATTTTGTTTTCTTTCTCATTTTTCCCTTTTTGATCTGATCTTTCTTGTGTAGCAAGATTATTATATAAATATGTGTACATATATTGGATTTAGCATATATTTTAACATGTTTAACATATATTGGATTACTTGCTATCTAAAGGAGGGGGTAAGGGGAAGGAGAGGAAAATTTGGAACACAAGGTTTTGTAAGGGTCAATATTGAAAAATTATCCATTCATATGTTTTGAAAATAAAAAGCTTTAATAAAAAAACTTGATTATAGCTAAGAAATAGAGTAGTTGATTGTGGAGTAGGCTAGGTTCACAAGACACAATAGTCCATGACTATAGTAATCTAGTGTCTGATAAATCCAAAGACTCTAGTTTCTGGGATAAGAAACTCATGATTTGACATAAATTGCTGGGAAAACTGGAAAACAGTATGGCAGAAACTTGGCATTGAGCAACATCTAATACCCTAAACCAAGATAAGATTGAGATAAAGGGTGATGCTATAAGCAATTAGGAAAACAAGGGATAGTTTAAATCTCAAATCTGTAGAGGAGTGAATTTATAGCCAAAGGAGAATTAAGAACATTATAAAATGCAAAAAAGATAATTTTGATTATATTAAGATAAAAAGTTTTTGTATAAACAGTACCAATTCAGACAAGATTAGAAGGGAAGCAGAAAACTGGGAAAAATTTTTTATATCCAAGGGTTTTGATAAAGGACTCATTTCTAAAATATATAGTGAACTGACTCAAATTTGTAAGAATACAAGCCATTCTCCAATTGATAAAATGGTCAAAGGATATGAACAGACAATTTTTGGATGAAGAAATTAAAACTATTTCTAGTCATGTGAAAAAATGCTCTAAATAATTATGAAAAGGTGCTCCAAATCACTATTGATCAGAGAAATACAAATTAAAACAACTCTGAGGCACTACTATACACCTCTCAGATTGGCTAAGATAACAGGAAAAGATAATGATAAATGTTGGCAGGGATGTGGGAAAATTTGGATGCTAATATATTGTTGATAGAGTTGTGAATTGATCCAACCATTCTGGGGAACAATTTGAAACTACATCCAAAGGCCTATCAAACTGTGCATATCCTTTAATTCAGCAGTGTCTCTACTGAGATTATATCCCAAAAAGATCATTAAAAAGGGAAAAGAGGCCATGAGTGCAAAAATATTTGTAGTAGCCCTTTTTGTAGCAGCAAAGAAATTGAGTGGATGACTATCACTTGGGGAATGGCTCAATGATATATGAATGTTATGGAATATTATTGTTTTATAAGAAATGATTAGCAGGATTTCAGAAAGGCTTGGAGAGAGTTACATGAACTAATGCTAAATGAAATGATTAGAACCAAGAGAACATTGTACACAGCAACAAAATTATGTGATTATCAACTAAAGATGGCCTTGGCTCTTTTCAGTGATGAGGTGATTCAGAGCAATTACAGTAGTTTTGTGACAAAGAGAGCCATCTGCATCAAAGGACTACAGGGACTGATTATGGGTCACAACATAGTATTTTCACTTTTTTTTGTTGTAGCTTACTTTTTTTCTTTCTCTTTTTTCCTTTTTGATCTGATTTTTTCTTGTGCAGCAAGATAATTGTGGAAATATGTTTAGAAAATTGCACATGTTTAACATATATTGGATTACTTGTCTGGGGGAGGGGAGAAGAGGGAAAGGAGGGAGAAAAATTTGGAACACAAGGTTTTACAAGGGTAAATGTTGAAAACTATCTTTGTATATATTTTGAAAATAAAAAGCTAATATAAAAATAATAAAATAAGACTCTGCTTCCAGGGTAAAAGGTACACTGTCACAAGCTTCATGGGTTTTGTGCAGCCGATTTATAGTTTTCAGTTCTTCCAAGTTGGTATAAGGAGAGATGTTCACTCCTCTTCTGGCCTGTGTTCAAGTCTATGAGTGATGACAAGCACTCTTTTCTGCTCTGGAATTGTGAAGAGGGTCCCTGCTCTCCTATAACTGCAAGAACTGGTGTGCTAATGTTCCTCCTCACCCTGGGACTGCCATCTAGTATGGATTCAAGTATAGGCAAAGCAACAGAGTCCTGCCTCAGTGCTAGCTAAGAGACCCTGGCAATCCCCTTTTCAGGAGTTTTTCTACCCCCAGTGGAATGAAAGCTCTGGAATCTGCTGCTGATTTAGTAGTTCCCAAAGATTACTCCTTCTTTGCTGGGGTTCTGCTGGCATGACCTGCACTGGACTATGCACTGGACTATGCACTGGACTCTACTATCACCCAGTACAACAACCTTTCTTGCTGACCTTCTCAGTTTGTCTGTAGTCTGGGAGGGCTGGAATCTGCTACTGCTACCGTTGATTCAGTCACCTTAAACCTACTCTGAGTTTGCTTGTCCTGGGGCTGAGCTGGCACAGTCTATATTAGATTATGCTCCACTCTCACCCTGGTATGACAGACTTTTCCTGGCAACTTTACAAGTTGTCCTAGGCTGGAAAATGGTTTCATTCTTTTTATGTGTTCTGATGATCTAAAATTTGTTTAGAGTCATTTTTTAAAGGTATTTGGAGGGGCTCAGGTCAGAGCTTGACTGAGTCCTTGCCTTTATTCTGCCATGTTGGCTCTACCTCTGCCCCATTAGTGTTTCTAAGCTCCTTGAGGGTAGTAACAGTTTTATTTCATCTCTGTATATCCCTAGGACCTAGAATAGTGTCTGATACACAATTTGTGCTCAGAAAATGTTGAACTGAATTTAATAGTATTTTGTCTTTGTATTGCTATATTTCATGGACTAGTATGGTAGGGACTCAATAAATATTTATTGAATTATTAGGCAGTTTGAAAAGTCATATCATTTGAAATATCATATATAAAATTGTTCGATTTATCTTCCCAAGATTTCTCACTTGCCTCCTCCTGAACAATTTTCAGCACTAGGAATCCAGAGCAATACATTTGTCATAGTCGCTGAAACTTAAAGAGTCAGAAGAGATCTTAGAGATCATCATGTCCAACCTTTTCCCCATGGATGGATTCCTCTTCCAGCTTTCTGGACAAGTGTTTTCTACATTTTCTTACAATTCCTAGAGAAACTGCATCCATGACTTTTCATTCATAATAATGATGAGACTGAGGATAACAACTAGAATGAAAGATCATCGGTGAGTGGATATTCTTGTGACTAAAATACAGGATAAAGTAAAAAATATGTATTTTTTTCATTGACAATGCAGTGTCAAGAGAGCTAGAGGAAGACTTCTAGCTTATTGGATGGTCCCCCTGTGCAAAATTTGCTGGAAGTTGTGGTCAAGAGTCAAATGGTATGGACAGGCACAGATGGATCACAACATTCACCAGTAGAAGGAGTTACCACATTGGGGAGATCACAGAACCATTGAAGTATAGAATTATAGCCAAGATTGTTCTTAAAAGGACAGACTTTGAAATCTAATACTATATGATAAGATGAGGTTAAAGCTGATTCAGATCATCAGCACTGAATTACTATCCTTGTATTTAATTCCCCTTTTATGGGTTGGCTTGATCTTATTTAAAGTAAGGAAAGGAAGAAACCAAAGCTTCATTGTATTAGTTTGATATTTTTATGGCCAGATGGCTCCAGGTTACTCCCAGCTGAATTGCTACTGCCTAACCCCCATCATGCTGGCAAATATGATTAAAGATTCTCCTGTGTGGTATGAAGTTATGCTTAATGTCTCAAAGAGTTGTCTTTTAGAAATGAAACACCTGCTGATAAATGTGATTTTGAATAGCAATAGGAAAGTTATGTCTGTACAGTAAAAACTTAATCTAATTTCATGTTAATTTTATACTTGTGTTATCTCAGTCCCTAAAGGTAAAGCCATTTCTCTCCCCTCAAAACTACATCACTTTATAAAGAAATTTGCCCTTAAGATGCCAAAACGACAAGAGTTGATTAGGGTTTGGTCAATTTTGTTAGGATGGAGAGAGTCAGATATGTTTAATAAGATAAGAAATAAGTATAACTAGTTTCTTAAATGCCATTTTGGGGGCCATTTTGATGTAATGCCTATCAGATAGATTTGCTTTATAATAATACCAAAAATAGCTAGCATTTACATATTACTTTAAGGTTTAGAAAGCTCTAGGTGAATATCATTGCATTTTATTTTCACAACCCAGGGGAAGTAGTTGCCACTATTGTTTCCATTATACAAACTTGGGTAATAGGATTATGTTGCCACTTTTAAGAGAATATCTGCTAAAAAAATACTGGAGACTACTGTGGATTAAAAAAATATTTTCATTCTAAAATCTAAATCTAATCTAAATCAAATCTAAATAATCACTATCCTATTCTTATGAAAAATGGTGTGGAACACTATCCCTGAAATGGGATTTGTATTTTGTTTTATTTTTCACCTGATAGCCTCTATTTGTTAACAATCAGAACTTTTGTGAACCAGCTCATATTTTGGCAAAATGAGATACATAGTTTACTTTGGCTTAGCTAGAATATTTTGACAATGGGGAGAAAATCTCTTTTCTGTGTCTCTAAAGTCTTGTGCTATGGTTTTTCCATTTGGGGCCATGAGCAGAGATTATTTACTTACTGCCATCCTGGCTATTTTTCTGTAGATTCTATGCATGCACAATTCAGGGGAAAAGAACACAAGTTTGAGTCAAAAGACCTGGGTTTAAATACAACATTTGGTACTGTATGTGTGTATGTATATGTATGTGTGACTTTAGGTAATTTACTTCCCCTGACATTAAGGCGCATATCTACTTTATGACTGATATGGGATAAATAGCATATTGTTTAGGCAAGTACTTTATATTTTCCATGTAATTCACATTCAGTTTCATGATAATAGTGGTCATTTTGATTTTGAGTAGCAGAACATATTCTTCCTGTAGAATAGCTGATCCAGTTGTTTAACATCTGCTAAGATTCAGTGTCAGTATTTCCTTTAGATTCTTAAATGAATGTTTTTACTCAGGAAACACATCTAGCTTTGTAGCTGTCTGTGCATGAGTTAACAAAAAGAATGAGAACCATCTTAGGGGAGGCATAAGACAACAATTCCTGTCACTTGGCTCGCTCATCTTATAGCTGTTAGCTGGGAGAAAAAAGGGACAAATGCCAAGCTTAGCAGACAAGGGAAACTAGATGCCAAAATGAAACAAAGATTTTGTTTGCAGACTTGACTGGTGGATTTGACTGGGAAATAATTATAGTCCTTCTATCCCTGATGGAGCTGTTACAGGAGCATTATGCATAACAAATATGGTTGATGTGCACGTTAAAGACAGCAAGGTATACTCTCCTATTCTAATAGTGCCTCATTATAACACCAGAACAAGTCACCTTTCTGGAGTATTTTGTGTTTTACCAAGCTTTCTTCACAGCAACCCTATGAAGTGGAGAGCACAATGATGATTGTCTTCATTTTATGAGTGACAAAACAGAGGCTCAGGGAGTCACTGAGAAGTGTCATGGTCAGGTCACAGTTGATAAATAGTGGAGTTCGAACCTGAGCTCTGAGCTTTTGCTGCCAGTGACAGCATTCTTTCTATTACTTCTCACTTGGCATTGACTGAACGTCTTGTTCATGCTCATATCTCTCTTCGTGAAGTAAATTAAGAGAAATCTTTGGTTTGTTAAAGAAAATGATGTAGTTCTCCACTTTTTCCTCATTACTTATCAATTGTCTGCTGCCTTAAGAATAAGATATATGCATAGTGAAAGAGATGTGAAATAATCTGCTGTAGTTTAGTTATTTAAGGTAGTACAAAGGGAGAGAACAGTGAAGATATAGATATTCTCTTTATAGTAGTTGGAGGCTTTGTGACTTTCTTGTTAAATAGTAATTTATCATAATATCATATTCATTTAAAATTCCTCCACCGAAGCCCTCCTTTTATACTTCATTTTGGAGAGGAGGTGATTCTGGAACACAATCTCTGGCAGATATTTCCTATAAGTTTAACTAGACCTACCATTAGGTTGCCCAATGGGTAATTTATCTTTATTTTTGAATACTGTAACTCTTGAAGATGATTTGCTAAATCAGAGACAGGGTATGATATCTATGTTGTAGAGTATAGAAGGAATAACTATATCACTGAAAGGTGGATACTTGTAGCATTTTAATTCTATTCCTTTACTTTGTCATGGCTGCTAGAGGATTCAGGGTTCTAGAAAGTTGTACTAATACAGTGTCTTCTCTGGTATCTTCTTCCAAATTAAAAAAAGTTTGCATGAGTCTAGAAATGAGCTTTCTATTTCTATTGTTAGAATACTGTCTGATTTAGAATTATTTGTCCACCATGTCTCTTGAAGACTATTTGCCATCTCCTAGAGAGATTGCCATTATTGTTGGATAAAGGAATTCCCATATAAATAAAATTAGAAGTTCTAATTAATATAAGATTTTTTAAACTAGACTTATGATTTCATTTAAATAGGAAATTCTTGGTGAGAAAACTCCATTTATCAATGCAGATTGTGACCTACTCTGAAAATTTTGGTCTTAGAGAATTGCCTGGGGATCCTGGAGGTTAAGTAATTTGCCCAGCATGACACAGCCAATATGTGTCAGTTGCATGACTCAGTTCTTCTTGACTATGAGGCTTTCTATCTACTATATCTACCATACTTTTTCTCTAAATGTTCCTGATGAAATTATTCTAAACTGGTGATACAGAGCAGTTCAAGGCCAGATGCTTTTTCTGTATGTGTTGGTTAGGTTTTATTCTAATATATTAGAAATAAATACATCATCCAAATTAAATCCTACTTTTTTCTCCAGGAAACTTTCCTTGATTCTCTAGCTAGAATTGATCTATTATCTCATCTTAGTACCTTAAGTCTTCAATCTCTTATTAGATTGTAAGCTTCTTGTGGATAAAAGACATAAGATCATGTCTTATCTAGAAGAGGAGTTTGATATAGTGCAAAGAACTGTGGAACTGGTGTCAAGAAGACTTGAGTGTCAGTGCTAATCTTGCCAGTGATTTGTCATGAGAAATTGATTAATATCTCTGGCTTCAGTTGTCTCATTCTGCCAAGGACAATGTTTTTAAAACTTGGAAATAGAGAAGGCACTAGCAGGAAATTGAAATCCAAGATAAGAGAGGGAACAGTAAGAGAGAACTTAGTCTCAAAAAGTTCAAGTCACCAGGACCAGATGAGCTATAAACCCTATGGTTTGGAAAGAAAAGGAAGAAGTGATAACTGATTAAAAAATCATGTAGAACAGAAGAGTCCCAAGATGGGCAAATATCTAATTTTTCAAATGAAGAGAAGAGGATAGAGTCTTCAGATTACAGAATGATGCATGACTTCAATTCTTGGCAAAATTCTAGAGAAGGTTTGTGAACAGTTAGGAAGACAAGAATCACTAAGAGCCAGGATGGCTTCATCAATATTCTACTCACTTCATTTTCTTTTTTTGACCCGTATAGATTAATAGGTAGAGCTAAGGAAATGCTATACACATTAAATCAACTTCAGTCAAGTATTGGAGTATGTTATTGTTATTCTTTTTATATAAAGTTTTTTATTTTCAAAATATATACACAGATAATTTGACATTGACCCTTGCATAACCTTGTGTTTCAGATTTTCTCCTCCTTCTCCCCACCCCCTCCCCAGATGGCAAGCAATTCAATATATATTAAACATATTAAAATATGTTAAATACAATATGTATAAACATTTATACAATTCTCTTGCTGCACAAGAGAAATCAGATAAAAAAAGAAAGTAAATGAGAAAGAAAACAAAATGCAAGCAAATAACTACAAAAAGAGTGAGAATGTTGTGTTGTGATTCACATTCAGTTTCCATAGTCCTCTCTTTGGGTTTGGATGGCTCTCTTCATCACAAGATCATTGGAATTGGCATCAATCATCTCATTATTGGAAAGAGTCATGTTCATCAGAACTGATCATCATATGATATTGATGTTGTGTTCTGGTTCTGCCCATTTCACTTAACATGTTATGCTATTTTTTTGCACAATATTAAGAGATGAAGTCCTTATGATAGTAAAATCAGATAGATCTTGACTTTGTCAATAGTTGCCATAGGAAAGATAGAGGATGTGAGGGTGGAAAAAGAGGGAATACAATAAAAAGTCAATTGGAAAAGAATTAAAAATTTGTGCAGTAGTGAAGGTCCAACTGAGAATAGATAATATAAATTTGAAGTGGGTTCAGCTTGATGTGTGATTATCTTCAGTAGCATTTAGAAGCAGAGAAGAAAGAAGGAAAATAATGTAGGTAACCTAGATTTGGAGTTTGGAAAAAGTTTAGCAGCATAGAATAATGATGAAAAGGATTCAAAAATAGAAAACAGTGTAAATACTTATTACTTCTAGCAAAGTGATTTCAAATGGAGGAAAGTGAGATGGGGCAGGATAAAGGAGGAATGGATAAATTTCTGTAGAAATGAGGATGAACAATGGAATCAGACTCCTATTTGATCTAGAGGATAGAATTCAGAAATCTAGTTAAAACATTCAAAGGGTCATTCCCTTTGTTATATATTCCATTTGCTACAAAAACCTCTTAACATTAAGAGCTATACCAAAGTGGGGTGGGTTTTGCCAGGAAACAGTGAGTTTCTTGGCTCAAGCCTTTTTATGCTTCTCAAATGATGTTGTTTCCAAGCCTACAGATGTTAGTTGATTGAATAAATACGTAATGAGTGGGATATCTGTGTTCTTTTTTGCCATGGCCCTTCCAAGCCCCTAATTTGGCTTTGGGACAGAATCCTACAAGGGACAAATTAGGGAAACATTTACTGGGGAGATGCATGTGATAATGAAGACCTGACTTACAAGTTCAGATTCAACCTGATTTTTCCTGAGCTATGCAAAGAAGAAAAACTAAACTGATCACCAACCAGCAGTGAACAGATGCCAATACAGTAACTACTGCTCATAGTTTCTTCTTGCTGATATAGTGTTGCCTGGATTTCTGTTTTTTCTGGCAGGCATTTGAGCTTTCAGTAAGTGAAATTCCAATGAGCTGGAGCTTTTTGCTTCGACAGATGTTTTAGCAAATTGTTTTCCTGCTACTGCTTCTCAAGGATTTTCCCAACTCAATAGAAGGACTTATTTTCCTATAGGGCTAATATATGCCTCTTCATCTTCCTCTCAACTAATGCTGTCTTTTCCTATCAAAGGGTTTTGTCATCATACCTTTGTAATGGGAATGGGCAAACAAAGGAAAGTAGGCTTTTCTTAAAAGCAAATGGTATGTATTGAACACTCCTTGTACTGTGTTAAATGATGGAGATAAAAGTATGAAGAAGCAATCCTTACTCTCATGGGGCTTAGTAAATGCTGGTTGATTTAACTAATAGAGAAGCAACAAGTACACAAAAGAATAAACAGCATATAAATACAAATTCATATAAAATAATTAAATGGAAGGTAGTTTGGAAGGGAGGACAGGAAGTGGAATTAGAAAAGACTCCATGTAGAAAACAAAGCATAGTGAAGAAGAGGCTGTAATGCATACTGGCAATAAGAGAAATAGTTATTAATAACTAATGATTTGGAAAGATTTAGAGTTCCCTGCTTTTCTAAAGTGCTGATTGTATTCAGTCGCCTGAAAGGCATCTGTGACTAGTCTCCACCCTGGTGAGACTGTTGTCTCCGGTTCAGGTTTTAATGAGCATACATTCTTAGACTAGTAGTCCAGGCCTGGGTTGGTCTGAGTAGAGAGAGAGTATAGAGATAGTTTCTTTGTCCAAAGGTGACATGATGCCATTCTCAGCCCTGCATTCTAATATAGCCCACCTCCTATTGTGTTCATCAGAATTGATTGCCATTCCTCTTCCAAAAGAACATATATACCCCCAGTTCCATGATTGTTTTTGGTGTAAGACACAGGGCCAAATATCCATCCTTTTATTAATAATGTGCTGGCCTTATTAATAAAATAATTGTTACCCAGAAGCCATGTCTTTTTGAAAGTTTTTAATCATCATAGCAATCAGCCCATACATAAAGGCAATAAAAATAGGTCATCTTTCTGTTTATTGTAGGAAGGAGGAAATTTGAAAGCCTCAGCTATGTGATAGGCAATGAATTGTTATTTCAGGGTCTTAAAAATGGACTGGAGTCTTCAAATCTTCAAATTTGAGTTCCATTGTGAGCTCCATTATCACAATGTCTAGGGCAACTAAGTGGCACAATGAATAGAATGTTGGGTCTGGAGTTGGGAAAAACTGAGTTTAAATCTGGTCTCAGACATTTACTAGTTATTTAATTGTGGGTAAATCACTTAACTTTAAAAAAAATTTTTTTTGCCTGTGTTCTTCATTTGTAACATGAGCTGGAGAAGGAAATAGTAAACCCATCCAGTTTCTTTGCCAAGAAAATTCCCCAAAAGGGGTCATGAAGAGTTGAACATAACTGAACAACAAATGTTTCAAATGATTATACCTGCATAATTAGAACTCTTGGCATTTAGAATTTTCTTTGAGATAGGACAAAGTTGTCACCTTTTACATGAACCCTTTCCTGATCCTTCCCACAGTTATTAACATATATTCTTTTATTCTCTTGGTTTTTTTTTTTAAGAATCAGACTTATGATTTCATTGGTGTACATTTTTTTACTTTGTGAGGAAATATCTCTTCCCAGACATAACTGCTGCTATGCAACTTAACAGGAGTTGCTAGAGAACATTCTGAGGTTGTGTCTTGCCCAGTGTCACATATCAAGTAAGATTTGAACCCAGCTCTTCCTGACCTGAAGAAGTTTTTTTTATTATTTATTTTTTTTTTAAATTTGTGCGTATTGTTTTCTTTATATAGAATGTAAATTCCTTGAGGCCAAGGAGAGTTTTTTTCCTTTGTTTATTCAGAGTCTAGCACAGTACCTTGTGGATAGATGCCTAATAAATGCTGAATGCACTTAAAGGGAATGATAAGCTTTTCTGCAAGACATTACACAGATGCTGAAATGCAAAATTGTCTTGTATTTTTTATGCTAACATAATAAATGATGAATTGCCAAATTCAAATGTAGGGGTTTTTTCATTGGTTTTAAGGAGATCTTTCTATTATTGCATATTCATAGGGCAACCTGAGTGACCTTTTTCTTCAGCAACTTGGCAGTTTGGGATAATTTAATCAAAATGACAATGCTTAAGAAAGTTTTGATTTTAGTGCTAAAAAATGACAATGTCATACACCAGGCATAAAAGGTTGCAAGGAAGTTATTTTATGAAATCAAATCAATGATGCTTTGAATATGACTCAGACCTATAATCCATATTTTTTGTCTTTTACCCTAAGCTAAGAGAATGAACATCTATGTAGCTTCTTTACCCTCACAAATGGGCAGATCATGAGGTCTTCTGATGTTTGCTTTGGTAACTATAAGAAGGGGGAAATGACCATAACAGAGGATATGAAACTTTATTTTATTGCATTTCAATTTTTTTAGATTTTATAGCAACTTTATGGAAAGTATTATATTCAGTCTTACTATCTCTGAATGATTGCTAAATAAGACTATTTTCAAAAGGCTTCTTGTTCAATATTTTGGAATTAAATATCTATATCTTTCTACAGAGTTTTGTGCTCATGGATAGATTAAACAAAAACAATTGCTGTTCCAAGGAAGTGAAAAGAATTTTGTGTCAGAAAAAATAATAGCTGAGAGGAGGCATAAACTGTGTTTTTTAAAAAGTAGTGTTATTTAAAGTGAAAGCAAATTTGGAGATCATCTAGGAAAATGATTCACAAACTTTGTTCATGGTACCTATTCTTTGTCAGAAGCAATTAAGGCTCTCTGAATGTTTCGATATGCATAACTGAGACAATTGAAAGACTTAAAACATGCACAATTTCCCTTCAATGAGAATATATATTTTTATTGAATTCTTTCAGAGTTCAATATCTGACATGTTTTGATGTCATTGACTACCTGGAGTCATTTTGAAAAGACTATACTTATATACTATAATCTGGGTAAGTAAAATTTATATTTCTTTTATTTGGAATAAAGGAACATGAAATTTTTTTTGTGTTACACTCAGGAAAGCTCTTGGCACATTTCTGCACTCATAGCATCTTTGAGAATCATCAATCTAGTCTAATTTCATTTTAAAATTCAGGCTCATGGGGGAAAGCAACTTGCCCAAGTTCACAAAAAGAGCTGGAACTGGAATCTTAAGTTTCCAAACTCCTAGTCTAGTGCTCAAAGACTCATAGATCTAGACCTGGGTTCTAGAAAGTACTAAAACAATAACATAATATGATAGATTATGATCTTCACAAATAACTTCAATATGAAGCAGAATATGCTAAATGTTTTTAGAGTATTTTGATTAAAAAAAGTTCAAAAGGCATAATTTCTGGGTAATTTTATCATTCTATTAATAAAAGGGTGGTCACTTGGCAGTTTCTCTCTTAGACCAAAGACAATCTTGGTGGCAGGTTCACAGTTTATATATCCTTTGAAAAATAGGTTCCCAGAGTGGGAATTAACCTTGATTGGTTAACAGAGAATGAATATTACAATGAAGGGCTAGACCTGAACATTAAATCTATTTCTTAAATTAACGCCAGCCTTGGGCAATCTATTCAAATAAAAGAGTGTGGAGGAAGGAGTGAACATGCATGGTGGGGGAGTATGTTTATATTGTCAAGATATTAGGCAATACCCTGTTTTCCAGCACTAACGCCCAATAAACAATCTCTTCCCTAAATTTGACATAATAGCAAACCTTTGAACTCACTCTCTGGCAAAATCATATAATTATCATATTGCTTTGACCACAACAGGTATTCTCTGAGATTGGACAAGTTCTGTTCATAAAGACCTGCTATGAATCAAACTTGTCTCATTGTTACTGTCACCTTTCATTGCTAGGTCTATAGCTCACAACATAATCATTGGTATAAGTTTGGAGATCTCTTCACACTGCCTTGGGATTCTCTCCTCCCCCTCCCCACCCCACTAGGGGGGAGGGTCTGGCACATGTGTCCTTGCTTGCAAGCTGTTTCCTTCACTTTGAAATCCCACTTCTGACACCAATTAATGTCAGCTAGATGGAACCAGCCTCTAAACTGGGGCTGACTGGAGTGGACAGAACAAGCTAGGGACAGGAAAGTCAAGAATCAAACAGAAGTTTAACTAACTAAGCCTAATGGGAGAAGCCAAAATAGTGAGGAGATATCTCAATACTTATACCAGTGACTACACAGTAATCTGTAGCCCTGACAACGAGAAGTAACAGCAACAGTGAGAAAAGTTTGATTCTTAGCAGGGCTTTATGACCAGAACTTGTCTGAACTTAGAGAATACCTGGTGCTGGTCAAAACAATATAACTATAAGATTTTGCCAGATGGTGGAATTATGATCACAGAGAAATTAGAATTAGTTTCCATTTCCCTCATTTGCAATGTAACAAACTAAGATTGAAAGAGATTAAGTGGATATGTGCTCAAGGTTTATTCAATGAAATTATAGAAAGTAAACACAGTAGACTAAGAACAACAATGTATATATTAACTTTTGTAAATATTTTGAATTTTATAATTGTATTAGATTTATTCCATATATTTTTGACCATTTATTTTATATATTGGGAAAGTTGTGTTTATAATCTTGATATACATTTGTCCCTTGATAGTTTCTCGATTGTTTTATAGATGCAGAGCAAGCTAAATCAGGTTGGGGGTAACTGAGGGCCTTAGATCCATTGGTCAGTTAAGGGAATGTCTACCCCAATCATATGAAGACTTCCCCTGGTAGAATGGATGCATGAGAACAGTTTATTTCAATGGCTATGAAGGTTGCTGGAAAAAGTGCTGTGGAGTCCTTACAGCTTGATCAGACATTAGAGATGTTAAGGTTATCTACTGCATTCTGGGCCATCTTTAGTCATCCTGACTTTGCCAGAATAAGCAGTGCCCTATAATGATTACATTAAAAAATTTTAAAAAAAGTCCAGAGATAAACTTATACAATGCATTTCAATTCAGTATATATACACACATACACACACACACACACACATACATTAATGTTAACAAGCTTTCAGCAAGGAAGTATCCAAAATAAGACTTGAAATAGAGTCTTTCAATTTCTTCCTTTCTCCTTGTGCATGGTAAGTACTTAATAAATATCTGTTGAATTGAGTTAACCATGAGCTAAAGTAGGGTTTAATTAAGAGTATGATGAGGCAAATGTGGAACAGAGTTTTAATCTTTCCTGATCTTTTCTCTTCAAGAACCTTTCAGAAAACAATCATGGAATTGGAATGGATGTAGCTACCTCACAAGACAAGAAGAAGAAGAAATACTAAGTTATTATTTGGAGTTAAATGCAAATCTTGGACAAAGTTGGCTTTCCCATATAAGAAATGGCTCATGGAGAGAACACTTCAAGGAGAGGAGCTTGGTTTGTGTCTGACTCAGAGGAAAATCCAAAATAACTAGCCAAAATTGAAAGATACTCTAGAACAAAAATAATTCAATTGCAAAACTAGACTTATTTCTCTTCTTATCTGCCCATACTTTTCCAATTTTTCACTTGCTAAGTGACCATATTATCCTGAAGAAATTTTTCACTTGCTTTGTATTTTCTTTAATTTTATCATAACTTTTCTTTCATATTTAAGACATTTTCAGTGCTGAAGCATAAATAATATAAACCTGGCATGACGCTTTCTTGACCTCAGACTGTTTACAAAAAATGAGAAAGATCTTATATCATCCAGCTCATTGGATTGTTGAGGAAATAATTTTATAAGTGAAATCATTACATAAGTATGAAATTATTTGATGCAATTTAGATGAGGAGACAAAGCTATGGAATTTGTTTTTATTTATTTTTTTAATTAATAGCTTTTTATTTTCAAAATGCATGCAAAGATAGTTTTCAACATTCATCCTTGCAAAATTTTGTGTTTCAAATTTTTCTTCCTCCTTTTTCTTTTCTTTTTTTTTCAGCTTTTTTTTTTTCATAACATATTTGTGGGTAATTCTTCAACAATAACCCTTACATAGCTTCCTGTTACAAATTTTTCCCCCCAACTCCCCACCCCTCCCCTAGATGGCAGGATATCCACTACATGTTAATTATGTTAAAATATTGGCAAAATGAATATATGTATACATATTTCCAAACTTATCATTGTTGTGCAAGAAAAATCTTATCTACACAAACGATATATCAGATAAAGGAAACACAATGTAAGCAAACATCAATCAAGGAGTATGAGAATGTTATGTTGTGGTCCACATTTCACATCCCTCTCTCTGGGTGTATATGGCTTTCTTCAGTGAACAATTGGAGGTGGTTTGAAACATATCATTGATGAAGAGAGCCATGTCCATCAGAATTGATCGTCATATACTACTGTTGTTGCCGTGTATAATGATCTCCTGGTTCTGCTCATTTCACTCAGCATCAGTTCATGTAAGTCTCTCCAGGCCTCTCTGAAATCATCTTGCTGGTCATTTCTTACAGAACAATAATATTCCATAATATTCATATACCATAATTTATTCAGCCATTCTCCAATTGAAGGGCATCTATTCAATTTCCAGTTTCTAGCCACTACAAAAAGGGCTGCCACAAACATTCTTGCACATGTGGGGCCTTTTCCTTCCTTTATGATTTCTTTGGTATATAAGCCCAATAGAAATGCTGCTGGGTCAAAGGGTATGCACAGTTTGATAACTTTTTGAGCATAGCTCCAAATTATTCTCCAGAATGGCTGTATACGTTCACAGCTCCACCAACAATGCATCAGTGTCCCAGCTCTCCCACATCCCCTCCAACATTCATCATTAACTTTTCCTGTCATTTTAGCCAATCTGACAGGTGTGAAGTGGTACTTCAGGGTTGTCTTGATTTGCATTTCTCTGATCAATAGTGATTTGGAGCACCTTTTCATATGACTATAAATAGTTTTAATTTCATCCTCTGAAAATTGTCTGTTCATATCCTTTGACCATTTATTGATTGGAGAATGGCTTGAATTTTTATAAATATGAGACAATTCTCTATATATTTTAGAGATGAGACCTTTATCAGAACCCTTAAATGTAAAGATGATTTCCCAATTTATTGCTTCCCTCCTAATCTTGTCTGCATTGATTTTGTTTGTACAAAAACTTTTTAACTTAATATAGTCAAAGTTATCTATCTGGTTTTCAATTAAGAGTTCCAGTTCTTCTTTGGACATGAATTTATTCCATCTCCATAGGTCTGAGAGGTAAACTATATTACATTCCTCTAATTTACTTATAATATCACTCTTTATATCCAGATCATGAACCCATTTAGATCTTATCTTGGTATGTGGTGGTAGATGTGGATCACGCCCTAATTTCTTCCACACTAGTTTCCAGTTTTCCCAGCAGTTTTTGTCAAATAGTGAATACTTATCCCAAAAGCTGGGGTCTTTGGGTTTATCAAAAACCAAATTGCTATAGTTATTGCCTAGTTTGTCTTGTGATTCT
>JAJPUD010000951.1:355296-391746 GCA_023553655.1 Myrmecobius fasciatus
ACTAGGTCTGATTTTATTTGTGTGGAAAGTGTTTTGTAGTTTAGTTCATATAGTTCCTGACTATCCCTTGGCAGATAAATTCCCAAATATTTTATACTATCAACAGTTACTTTGAATGGAATTTCTTTTTGTATCTCTTGCTGCTGAACTTTATTGGTAATATATAAAAATGCTGATGATTTATGTGGATTTATTTTGTATCCTGCCACTTTGCTAAAGTTGTGAATTGTTTCTAGTAGTTTTTTAGTTGAGTCTTTAGGGTTCTCTACGTATATCATCATGTCATCTGCAAAGAGTGATAATTTGGTTTCCTCATTACCTACTCTAATTCCTTTAATCTCTTTTTCTTCTCTTACTGCCAAAGCTAACATTTCTAAGACAATATTAAATAATAATGGTGACAGTGGGCAGCCTTGTTTCACTCCTGATCTTATTGGGAATGGTTCTAGTTTGACTCCATTACATATGATGCTTGCTGAAGGTTTTAAGTAGATACTACTAATCATTTTAAGGAAAAGCCCATTTATTCCTATACTCTCCAGTGTTTTTAATAGGAATGGGTGTTGGATTTTATCAAAGGCTTTTTCTGCATCTATGGAGATAATCATATGGTTTTTATTAATTTGGTTATTAATATAATTGATTATGCTAATAGTTTTCCTAATATTGAACCAGCCCTGCATTCCTGGTATAAATCCTACTTGGTCATGATGTATTATCCTGGGGATGACTTTCTGTAATCTTGTTGCTAAAATCTTATTTAAAATTTTTGCATCAATATTCATTAGAGAAATGGGTCTATAGTTTTCTTTCTCAGTTTTCTCCCTACCAGGTTTAGCTATCAGCACCATATCTGTGTCATAGAAGGAATTTGGTAGTACACCTTCTTTCCCTATTTTTTCAAATAGTTTATATAGTATTGGGAATAATTGTTCTTTGAATGTTTGGTAAAATTCACATGTAAATCCATCTGGCCCTGGAGATTTTTTCTTAGGGAGTTGATTAATAGCTTGTTCTATTTCTTTTTCCGAAATAGGGCTCTTTAAATAATTTATTTCCTCTTCTGTTAATCTGGGCAATCTATATTTTTGTAGATATTCCTCCATTTCATTTACATTATCAAATTTATTGGCATAAAGTTGGGCAAAGAAACTCCTAATTATTACTCTAATTTCCTCTTCATTGGAGGAAAGTTCTCCCTTATCATTTTTGAGACTAACAATTTGATTTTCCTCTTTCATTTTTCTAATCAAATTAACTAAAGGCTTATCTATTTTGTTGGTTATTTCATAAAGCCAACTCTTATTTTTATTTATTAATTCAATAGTTTTCTTATTTTCAATTTTATTGATCTCCCCTTTAATTTTCAGAATTTCCAATTTGATATTTAATTGAGGGTTTTTAATTTGGTCTTTTTCTGGCCTTTTAAATCGTAAGCCCAGTTCATTAATCTTCTTTTTCTCTGTTTTAAGCAAGTAAATATCTAGAGATATAAAATTACCCCTTATAACCACTTTAGCCGTGTCCCACAAATTGTGGTATGTTGTCTCATTGTTGTCATTCTCCTGGATGAAATTTTCGATTGTGTCTATAATTTGCTCTTTCACCCATTCGTTCTTCAGTATTAGATTATTTAATTTCCAAATAACTTGTGGTCTATTTTCTCCTGGCTTTATATTACATGTGAGTTTTATTGCATCATGATCTGAGAAGGATGCATTTACTATTTCTGCTTTTCTGCATTTGATTTTGAGGTTTTTATGCCCTAACACATGATCAATTTTTGTATAAGTTCCATGAACCCCGGAGAAAAAAGTATACTCCCTTCTATCACCATTCAATTTCCTCCAGAGATCTATCATACCTAACTTTTCTAGCCTTTTGTTAACCTCCCTAACTTCTTTCTTATTTATTTTGGAATTTGATTTATCTAATTCTGAGAGAGCAAGGTTGAGATCTCCCACTAGTATAGTATTACTGTCTATTTCTCCTTGCATCTCTCTTAACTTCTCCTCTAGGAATTTGGATGCTATACCACTTGGTGCATATATGTTAAATATTGATACTGCTTCATTGTCTATGGAACCCTTTAGTAAAATGTAGTTTCCTTCCTTATCTCTTTTAATTAGATCTATTTTTGTTTTTACTTGATCCGAGATAAGGATTGCTACCCCTGCCTTTCTTTGTTCACCTGAAGCATAGAAGATTCTGCTCCAGCCCTTTACCTTCACTCTGTATGTATCTCTATGTTTTAGATGTGTTTCTTGTAAACAACATATTGTAGGATTCTGGCTTTTAATCCAGTCTGCTACCCGCTTCCGTTTTATGGGAGAGTTCATCCCATTCACATTCACAGTTAAAATAACTATATCTGTATTCCCTGCCATCTTATTTACCCAGAGTTATGATTTTCTCTTCCCTTTACCCTCTCTCCCTTCCCCCCTCCCCAGTATTGTCCTCTTGATGACCACCTCCCACCAATAATCCTCCTCCCTTTAGAGTCCCTCCCTCCCCTTTATACCTTTCCCCTAATCCTTCTATTAGTTTATCCCTTTCCTTTTCTCCCCTCCCTCCTACCTTCCCACAAGGAGGGTCAGGCCTTTCTTTGAAGCCAAATGTGTCTGATATACTCTCTTAGAGTCCAATTTAATGAGAGTAAGGTTTACACAATACTCATCGCCCTCTCTTCTTTCCCTCAATTATATTAGATCTTCTATGTCTCTTTATGAGATTTTGCCTTATTTTACCTCCTTTATTTTTACTTTATTTTGCCTCCTTTCCCCTCTCCCCCCTTTTTCTTTTTCAGTATGGTATCCCTTCCACCTCTAATTTCTTTTCCATTATTATCAAAGAAAAATCAAATTATACTGCCATTCTTTAAAGGATACCTATAGTAGAAATATAGTTCTCAAGAGTTTTCCTTTTTACCTTTTTATGCTTCTCTTGAGTTCTCTATTTGGAGGTCAAATTTTTTGTTCAGATCAGGTCTTTTCATTAGAAATAGGTGAAATTCTCCTGTATCATTGAATGACCATCTTCTTCCCTGGAAGATGATGCTCATTATAGCTGGATAACTTATTCTTGGCTGTAATCCAAGTTCTTTTGCCTTTCGGAATATCTGGTTCCAGGCCCTTCGATCCTTTAAAGTGGAAGCTGACAGATCCTGTGTAATTCTAATGACAGTTCCTTGGTATTTGAACTGTTTCTTTCTAGCTGCTTGCAATATCCTTTCCTTGGTGCGATAGTCCTGAAATTTGGCCACGATATTCCTTGGGGTTTTAATTTTGGGGTCTCTTTCTGGAGGTGATCGGTGAATTCTTTCAATGCCAATTTTGCCTTCTGATTCTAAAACATCAGGGCAATTCTCTTTCATGATTTCCTGGAAGATAGCATCCAGGTTCTTTTTTTCATCGTGGCTTTCAGGGAGTCCGATAATCCTTAAATTGTCTCTCCTGGATCTGTTTTCCAAGTCAGTTGTTTTTCCTAGGAAATATTTCATATTTTCTTCTATTTTTTCATTTTTTTGTTTTTGTTTAACTGATTCTTGAAGTCTTATTGAGTCATTTACTTCTATTTGTTCAATTTTAATTTTTAAAGTATTATTTCCTTCAGTTATCTTTTTTAGCTCCTTTTGTAGCTGGCCAATTGAATTTCTTGATTCAATGCATTCTTTTTCCATTTTGCCAGTTTTATTTTTCAGTGAATTGTTGTCTTTTTCCAATTCACCAATTTTGTTTTTCAGTGAGTTGTTGTCTTTTTCCACTTCACCAATTTTGTTTTTCAGTTCACCATTTTTATTTTCCAGTGAATTGGTGATTTTTTCCAATTCACCAATTTTGTTTTTCAGTGAACTGTTTTCTTTTTCCAATTCACCAGTCCTATTTTCCAGTTTTTGATATTTCTGTTGCCCTGATCTCAATTTATTTCCCCATTCTTCTTATAGCTCTCTTTTGAGATTCTTAATGCAATCTTCCAGGTAAGCCTTCTGAAAGGGAGACCAACTTAAGTCTGTCTTTGTGGCTTCATCTGGGATTGTTTTCATAATGTCAGGATCTGGGAACTGTTCTATTTTTTCTCCATAAAAGCTTTCTATGGTGAGAGCTCTCTTCTGCTTCTTGCTCATGATTTAAAGTTGGGATATTGGTCAAAAGCAGAGAAAACTGCAACGATTTGTATTTGCCCTGGGGCAGTTTGCCGAGTTGACTTCCGGTCTGAGGCTGGTCGGGCTAGATTCGCACTAGGACCACGTTTTCAGCTGCTCTCGATCCACCCTTTACCAAAGGCAGATCTGCCAAAGCACCTGCCCGCAAGCAGAGCAAAGTGGCCCAGGTGTCTCCCAGGGGCTTCCTGGGTGCCTAAAATCCGCCCCTCTATTGCAGCCTTGACTTCGCCCCGGTTGGAGTCTGATTGTGACCAGTGGCCGATTTCCCCTGAGGCTAACCTTCTCCGGAGTTCTTTCAAGGTAGATTTTTGATAGAAGTGCATTGTAGTCCAAATGTTTGGCGGAGCCCTCACTCAAAAACCAGTTGGAAGGCTCACTTTGTCTGGGTCTGAGGGAAGGTCCCAGGAGTTCACAGAGAAAGCTGTCTGCAGTTCGCCATCTTGGCTCTGCCTCTTCCTCCTTTTTCTCCTCTCCCCTCCTTTCAAACAGTAAATAATCCAATATTGGTTAAACATGTGCAATTCTTTTAAACATATTTTCACATTTATTATGCTGCACAAGAAAATCAGATCAAAAAGGGAAAAAAATGAGAAAGAAAAAGCAAGCTAACACAAATAAAAAGGTGAAACTACTATGTTGTGATCAACACTCAGTTCCCATATGCTTCTCTCTGGATGAAGATGGCTCTACCACAAGACTATTGGAATTGGTCTGAATCATTTCATTGTTGAAAAGAGTCAAGTATATCACATTTCATCATCACATAATCTTCTTGTTGCTGATTGGAATTTGTTGAGAGGTGAGGGTAGAGAAAGGCTAGGCTTTCTTGATGGTTGACCAAGAAAATAATCTGTGCCTCTTTGAGTACCTTTGGGCTTTCCCTCTCAATGTATTCTAGGAAATGCACATTATCAAGAGATTTTATTAAACATCACAGTGTAAGTTTGTAGATTCAAAAAGTGATTCAGTATTTGTACGTCTCTAAGTTTTCATGAAATCAGTGATTCATAATGCTATTTAGGGCAATCCTAGAATTTCCAATTTAGAAATGCTGTGTAAAGCCAAATTCTGACTTCTTCCATCTCTGAATGACCACCTTCCTTTAGGAGGGGATGGAAGGAAACAAAATTTTGCTTAACAACTACTATGTGCCAGGCACTGTGTTAAGTGTTTTACAGATAATCCATTTAGTAGGAAAGGGTTGATGTTCAGTTTAAAGATTATCTGTTTCTCTTCATGTCTCTTTCCTATGCACAGATTTGTCAGACTATACATTCTCTTGAGGAAGATACCTTTTTATACTTCTCCCTATCTTGTATAAGACTGAAGCACAGAACTCATGCTTTCAGGAATGCAAGGGCTCCAAAAGTACACAAAAATCATCCCATTTCATTTCCTTTTGAAATGTGTTGCTGAGTGCACTAGCTGATGGTGTAGATGATGGTGAGTGAAAAAAGTCACAACCAATTGAAACTCACAGGGGGTTGCTGGTGGGGGAATTAGATAGAAATACTGTAATTACTGAAACAAATGAATCTGGATAAACAAGCCAATTCCAGCTGTGTAGCTTCTTTCTGCATTTGGTGTTTCCATTGACTTCAGCACAAGTAATAACCCAGTCATAGGGCTTGTTCTATCTGTGCTTTTACTATATTCCATAAATAGTTAAAGAAACATGCTGCCATCATCATTTAGTATTAGGACTGTGATTATTGATTGTTGGCTTTTAATAAAATTAATTCATTGCTGATGTAAAGAATTATCAAATCATATCAAATGATTTCATATCTTTTTTATTTTATTAATACTTTTTATTTGCAAAACATATGTATGGGTAATTCCTAAACATTAACCCTTACAAAGCTTTCTGTTACAAATTTTTCCCCCTACTGCTGATTTCACACAGCATCAGTTCATGCAAGTCTCTCCAGGCCTCTCTGAAATCCTCCTGTTGGTCGTTTCTTACAGAACAATAATATTCCATGACATTCATATGCCATAATTTATTCAGCCATTCTCCAATTGATGGGCATCCTTTCAATTTCCAGTTTCTTGCCACTACAAAAAGGGCTGCCACAAACATTCTTGCACATGTGGGTCCCTTTCCTTCCTTTAAAATCTCTTTGGGATATAGGCCCAGTAGA
Organism: Myrmecobius fasciatus; assembly: GCA_023553655.1. Classification (NCBI taxonomy): domain Eukaryota; kingdom Metazoa; phylum Chordata; class Mammalia; order Dasyuromorphia; family Myrmecobiidae; genus Myrmecobius; species Myrmecobius fasciatus. Next base: position 361,603 of record JAJPUD010000951.1, read on the forward strand.
AACACTTCTGGGTCAAAGGGTATGCACAGTTTGATAACTTTTTGAGCATAGCTCCAAATTGCTCTCCAGAATGGTTGGATCCGTTCACAGTTCCACCAACAATGTATCAGTGTCCCAGTTTTCCCACATCCCCTCCAACAGTTATCATTATCATTTCCTGTCATTTTAGTCAATCTGACAGGTGTGTAGTGGTACCTCAGGGTTGTCTTAATTTGCATTTCTCTGATCAATAGTGATTTGAGCAACTTTTCATATGACTACAAATAGTTTTAATTTCATCATCTGAAAATTGTCTGTTCATATCCTTTGACCATTTATCAATTGGAGAATGGCTTGAATTCTTATAAATATGAGACAATTCTCTATATATCTTAGAGATGAGACCTTTATCAGAACCCTTAAATGTAAAGATGATTTACCAATTTGATGCTTCCCTCCTAATCTTGTCTGCATTAGTTTTGTTTGCACAGAAACTTTTTAACTTAATATAATCAAAATTATCTATCTGGTGTTCAATTAAGAGTTCCAGATCTTCTTTGGACATAAATTTATTCCATCTCCACAGGTCTGATAGGTAAACTATCCTATGTTCCTCTAATTTGGTTATAATATCACTCTTTATATATAGATCATGAACCCATTTAGATCTTATCTTGGTGTGCAGTGTTAGGTGTGGGTCCAGCCTTAATTTCTTCCACACTAGTTTCCAATTTTCCCAGCAGTTTTTGCTGAATAGTGAGTACTTATCCCAAAAGCTGGGGTCTTTGGGTTTATCAAACACTAAATTGCTAACGTTATTACCTAGCTTGTCCTGATATCCTATCCTATGCCACTGATCGACTGCTCTATTTCTCAGCCAGTACCAAATGGTTTTGATGACCGCTGCTTTATAATATAGTTTTAGATCTGGTACAGCAAGACCACCTTCACCTGTCTTTTTTTTCATTAATTCCCTTGAAATTCTTGACCTTTTGTTCTTCCAAATGAACTTTGCTACTATTTTTTCTAGATGTGTAAAATAATTTCTTGGGAGTTTGATTGGTATGGCACTAAATAAGTAAATTAGTTTGGGTAGTATTGTCATTTTTATCATATTCGCTCGGCCTACCCATGAGCACTTAATGTTTTTCTAATTGACTAGGTCTGATTTTATTTGTGTGGAAAGTGTTTTGTAGTTTAGTTCTTATAGTTTCTGACATTTTCTTGGCAGATAGATTCCCAAATATTTTATGCTATCATGCGTTATTCTGAATGGAATTTCTTTTTGTATCTCTTGCTGCTGAACTTTGTTGGTAATATATAAAAATGCTGATGATTTATGTGGATTTATTTTGTATCCTGCCACTTTGCTAAAGTTGTGGATTGTTTCTAGTAGTTTTTTAGTTGAGTCTCTAGGGTTCTCTAAGTATACCATCATGTCATCTGCAAAGAGTGATAATTTGGCTTCTTCATTACCTACTCTAATTCCTTTTATCTCTTTTTCTTCTCTTATTGCCAAAGCTAATATTTCTAATACAATATTAAATAGTAATGGTGACAGTGGGCAACCTTGTTTCACTCCTGATCTTATTGGGAATGGTTCTAGTTTGTCTCCATAACATATGATGCTTGCTGATGGTTTTAAGTATGATTTTATATCTTATACATAAAATGTGAATCCATTAATTGGATTGAGAAGGTAATATACTATAATTGTTTAACAGAATACCTGCCATATAGTGAGAGCTTAATAAATGTTTATTGATTGATTAAGTTAAGGTTCTATTTTATATTAGAAATCTCTAAATACTTTCCCTAGATTTATAAAACTAAGCTTCCTCTATTTTCTCTAGAAACTTCTAGATTACCCCTTTTCATTTAAATTTTTGTTATTTGAGACCTTAAAAAACTTGATTATCTCCTTGTTCTTACTTTTTGTTGTAGTTGTTGTTGAAATATACATTTTTATTGGTGTAAGGAACTACCAGTGAGGAAATTCCTACCAATGTAGAGTATGAGATTTATTCTGCCAGCACTTTGGCCATCATGTCCATCTCCCTCTTGGATAACCTAAGACACTGAGCTTTCGCTTTACATAGGCATGTAGTAAAGATTAAATGAGACTGTGTATACATAAAGTACTTTGTAAATCTTAAAGCAGTATGTTAATGTAATACTGCCATGGACTACCTCCTTCCAAATCACACCAGCTAGTAGAGTCTCCTGGGAGATGACTACCTCAGTTTCAAGGTTCTCTGTGAGATGATATTCTTAAAAGAATAGTAAACACATTTCCCCAGTGTGCTTACCTTACCAGTTAACAAAATTTATTAAAAATAAAGGCGCTTATTAAAATGGCACAGACAGTAAAGAAACATTTATTAAACTCCTGTGTGCCAGGTATTGTTTTAAGAACTACAAAGACAAAAAAAAAAGCAAAATAATGTCTCTCCTCTCAAGGATTTCATAATGGATCATCAGTGCATGAGAGGAGGTGACCTTGTTTCCCTTGATTCTCTTCCTCTCATCCCTGAATTTCTCCTCTCATTTGTCACTTATTTAGGGGTTTTCCTTATTCCCTTTTCTCTCTTTGCTTTTATCTGACTATAATTCTCTTTTTTTCTCCGCAGTCAAATAGATTTCCTTTCCTTTCTTCTAAATTTAATTTTTTGTGCCCTTTTCAGAAAGAATTTCTCACATCCTCTTTATCATCCATTCCCTCTTTCTGTCTATTCTCTGATTCATGCCCCTATAATTAGTTGCCCTTTCTATTTCCTCTGCATTCTAATGCAATCAAAGCTTCCAAGATATCCATTCTGGACTCTCCCATCCAGATAGTTATAGAGCTTGTTCCAAGGATTCCCCTTTTCCATTGTGCCTCACTCAGTGCAGTCATTGTAGGTGTCAGAGAAGACACTAGGGTAGGGCCTCTCCCCACTATTTTCCTAATTATGCAATTCCTCATTTACCTCAAAATCTTTTTCCTGGGCCCATGTCTTCCCAGACTCCCAATTGCAAGTTGCTTCCAGGTGCTCCAATTCCCCTTCTCCCAATGGAGCACAAATGGTCTTTTCAAGTGTCAAATCCCCCAAACAACACCCAATACAAGGGATTCTTCTTTCTTCACAGAATTTTTCTCTTACCCAAAAGGGCAGTCAACAGTGGAATCCTTTCACAACATGAAAACAAGGCCTCCTTCCTTTTTTTAAATTCCATTTCAATCCTTTCCCCCTCCTCTTCATTAATTCCTCTGCAGGCTCTTCTTTTCCTGAAAGACCTCAGGGATCACCTTTCGCTGATTACTAGATTAAGGTATGACCCCAGCACACTATCCACTCCTTTATATCCCTATGCTGTGCTCTTCCTTTCATTTGCCTTCCTATTTTGTAATGTAGTCCTCTCTCCTCACTCTCCCATGATTCTCCTTTAAGCAGGGTGTTGCCAAGTGTTCCATGCCTACTTTTTTTTTAAACCATTAATTCCACCTAACATCTTCCTTCACCTCTTTTCCTTTTGTACATTTAGAATGATATTTCTTATTGGTTTCTCTGTGGTCATTTTGTTGTGGTTGCTTTCCTTCACTGTTCTATTCATTCATGCTTCCTGGCTTTGTTATCTGGAATATTCAAGATGCAAACAATGTCTTCAAATTTTGTTTTCTTTGAATGTTTCAAATACCTCTTTATTATTTCATGTCTATCTTTCTTATTTATAATCAAGCTCAGATTGGTAGAGTAGGTGACTGTAGGCTGCATCCTGAACTTTATTGCTCTTTGGAATACATTATTCCATTCCCTTTTGCATTTTCTGGTGTGTGAAGAATAGTCTTGTATCATTTGAATTTCTTTTCCTTTGTATTTGAAGGTTTTCTCTTCATCAGAGAACTAATTTCAGAATTTGTTAAATTTAATTGTAATTTGCAGTTTTGGTGGTTTTTTTCTGGAGGAATTCTAAAAATTATTTCATTTGGTACTTAATTTTCTATATTAAGAAGTCCTGGCCAGATCCTTTATGATGTGTTCAGGGTTGTTATTTTTTGGGAGGGAAGAGATCTATGATACTAAGATTGTCTCTATGCATCCTTTCTTTAAGATCAGTATGTTTTATTTAGTGAACATATTTTCTTTTAATGTTATCAATTTTTGCTTCTTTCCTTTTAGATTGCCCTTAATATATTTGAGTTTCTAATTTCTTGTTTTCTCTTTGTTTGGTGAGTCTTGCCACCTCAGATTCAAATTTTTCTATTATACCAAATATTTTTTGCTGTGCATGATATTAATTCTGCTCTTATACTTCTCATTTCTCTTCTCTAAACCACTCAAGAGCAGTGTGATATGGTTTCATGTTCCCTCAAATTCCACAAGGTCCTCTGCATCGTCAAGTGTTGAATCATCTTCCTTTGTTGTATAGTATTTATTCATTACTGCTTGAATTGGATTGGATCTAAATGCCATATTTTGTCTCCTGTTAATATTTTTCCTGTTGATTTATCAGCTTATGTTCAAGGTCTTTGAATTTTCTTTTATCTTATTTACATCTTTGTTAATTTCTGTCTCCCTTCCTTCTTTATTTCCCTGTATTGCTCATTTTCTAATTCTTTCTCTTCTGATGGTCATTTCTCTGGAGGCTGGATCCTAATGTGTCTCAATCTCATTACAAGCTGGGCATTTGATAGTTTACCAGCATAGGTCTCAGTTTCAAGGGTTTTTTGGGGAGGGAAGGAGAAGGATAGAACTGACCTCAGCTGGATACTGGGCTCTTTGCCCTACGATTAGTTGAGTAGCATACAGCTCCCAATTTAACATAAATGGTATCTGATACCTTTCCTTTTGTTTTTCAGTTCTCTGCCATAGTGTTGGCAGTGTAGATAATTTTTGTGGGATTTGGGATTGACTTCTGTAGTATGGATATCCAAGGCTCTGAGGGTAGGGTGGAGGTGGGATGTGGGTTTGAGCTTTATTTCAAGCCCAGACCTGTATCCTTTCCATTTTTTTATGTTTTTCTACTTTCCTACAGAGATATTTTGCAACACAGCAATGATAAAGTTGTGTATATTTTGATCTTGGCAAACTTCTGTAGTTTGAAGCCAAGATCCTTACATCATTGGAGAGAGGAAGGAGGGGGAGGAGTCAGAGGAAAAACTGAGTTTTGTTGCAAACATGTGAGTAAATTTTTTGAATCACTTAATGCAACTTTGCTGGTGATATGCATTGAGGGAGGGTGATAGTGTATAAGGCATTAGTTATTTTTTTTCTTCTTTCTTTTGGGTTCCAGGTAATCATGGAGACAGCTGAAATTGCTTGATCTCTGATGCATAATTTCTCTTTTGGAGAGATTTAATTTTTTAGTGGGATAAAGGAAAATGTCCAGTCATGTGATCAGAGAGATGTTTTCTTCTTATCCACCCACACCTCCTAAATGGATAAAGAAGTAAGTACTTCTTTATAATGTCTCATCAGAGACTGAAAGGGGGTGACCCCTTTACAAGAAATAAATGGACTACATCCAATTTCATTTTCTTTACAATCTATGAAGATGTCACTCAGAGTTTGAGTCATTCAAAGTTCTATGCCTTTTATAAGCTGTAAGTACTACTCTTTAAAGTCTGAAAGGAACAAAACTTTGACAGTTCATTCTTTTTATACCTGTCCCAAATGTTGCAATTTCAACAAGTGAGTTTTGAGGGACACAATCAGTAGTTTATAATTGATCCCTTTATTATAGTATATAAGTGTTTTAGTATATAAGTATATAAGTGGATTAAATCCCACAGCTGTACTGTGTACATTATCTTGTGCAAGGCACTTGAACCCCCTGGATCTGTTTCCTCTTTTATAAAATGAGAGAATTGGACTAGATAACCTGTGAAATACTTTCTACTTTTGAGTCTATAATATATGTAAAATCATATGAAATCCTCAAAATAATAGGTAAATACCAACTTTTTTACTATCATATATATTACTGTTAAAAAAACTTAAAAAAAGATATTAAAATGTATGTTATTGAGATAATTGACCTTTTATTATTAGATTAATATTCTGTGCATTGGAATAATCAGTTATGAAGGTTAAGAACACACAACTTTGAGGTGAGGATTTTGTATCCTGAGAAAATGCTTTAATAGAACAGAAAACCAGTTTAGTAGGGTAAAATTATGATTTCAAATTTTCACTGTGTCTGTAACATCATGAAGAAATTACTTTGGATTTTGTAATTACAGATCACAGATGATTGGTTGTAAGGGATCTTAGAAATGATACAGTATAATATTGTCATTCCAGGGAGAAAGAAGCTCAGGTTCAAAGAATGAAAATGACTTAAGATCATGGAGCCAGTAAACAAACACACTTAGATCAACATTAGGAGAAAGGAGTCTGGTAAGAAGAAAAAGGACCATGAATTCTAATAAATCCAGTAAACATTTATAACCTTCTATTACATTCCAGACAATGTGCTGGGAATATAATCAATAAAAAGACAGTTCCTGCCCTCAAGGATCTTATAATTTAAAGAGCTAAATAACATACAAAATGAGGCAGAAAAGGGTGGGTGGGTGGACATTTGGTGAAAAAACATTTTGTTATACAGAATTGAAAGTGGAATGAGCTGAATCTAGTTTTTGTCCTCTCCTAAAAGAAATCTGTGAGCCCTCTGAATAGAGGGAACAGGAAGTTAGGGAGGTGGAGTCAATCAGGGCTTGAGTTAGCAACATGGTGATTTCAGAAGTGATTAATTGGCGTCTTGTTTTGTTGAGACTAGGCAGGGCAGTAGATAACAAACTAAAAGAGAAAAGTTAGGTAGGAAGCTGGTTTAAGAAGGAAACAATTCAATTTTGGACGTTGTAAGCTTGAGATATTGGGGATATCTAGGCAATTAGCTCTCATCTCTACATACACATTTTTATGAATTGACAGAATAAAAAGAAGGTGGGAAGGAATAGAGAGCTGAGGTGAATGGGTTTGCCTTGGCAAGGAAAATGGAGTACTACTTTTTCCTCTGACAAGAGGACAGAAGGGAAGGAATGGTAAAGACACTGCAGGTTTTAGTGGCTTGCAACTACAAACATGGGAATGCATTGAGTATTTTTGTAGAAGTCATCATTGTAAAGGATATTTATGTTAAGGGGGTACTTCTGAAATAATAGATAAGGAATATAATTCCAATTAGAGGACTAGATGGCAGCTGCAGAGTGTGTTATGGCAAGTTTGAGCAGTTCTAATGAGTAAACACAATACCCTGCCTTATGTCTTAATGCCAGTCTCTTTGATGGAAATGATAATTCATATTGCCCTGGATTGTTATAATAATATAATATAAATTACAGTATACAGATGCTATCATTTTCAATAGGTTAAAGCCCTTTTTGGGGAAATTTAGAGAATTGATCCAAAACCCATTTCAAGGACTATATACAATTGTGGTTCAGGCTACAGATATTTTATTTTGGGCCTTAGATATTTCATTTGAATTCACAAGCAAAAGAATGATCATGGACACAACCCAACTCATAAACAATTACATTGTTGCAAAGGGTTATTTGTAAGTTAGCTACTTGTATCTTATATATTTTCCCATAGAGCCAATGCTGTATGTGAAGGGTAGGTTCTCAAGTTGACCTACAAAAAAGTCTGACTAAAACTGCTACTGCTAATGAGGTGAATAAGAAATTACATTTTATGGTTCATAAGCAACACTGTCAAGTGGCAGAGGAGGGATAGTCCAACTATCATGATTCTCATCTTACAGATTATATACAGAATCATATATATATAACAAGAGTGTTGGAATTAATTACCCAATATCTATCTGGCACTGCAATACTAGGAATTCAAAGAAAGGTGAAAATGTACTCTTATTCTCAAACAGCTCACAGTTTCATGAAAGAGACAATATGCAAACCACTATGTACAAATAACATACACACATTTATTTATATACACATATTACAAATAATTGATGTGTATTTATGCAATAAATTGGAGATAATCAACAGGGAAGGTAATAGAATTAAAGAGTATCAGGATTGGCTTTTTGTTGAATTTAGGCAGTTTTTAATCTATAGACTTCTTCATCTATCCTGGTAACCCTTTCAAAAAAAGAAGTAAAATTAATTTGACCCCAAAGCTCAAAGAAGTTAAGTGATTTGCCCAAGCACACAACTAGGAAATGTCAAAGGTGAAATTGGACCCAGATTTCTTGATGCCAAAGGACTGAGAATATTATAGAACTTAAGAATCATGCATGATAAATTTTTTTTTGGAGGAGGAAGGAACTCACTGAGATTGCATTGCTAGGAATATATGTCTTCTCACTCATTAGTCTCTTGTAGCAAGTGGTTCTATACTTCAGGTCATTGGTAATGGATCCAATGACTGGATTCTGGCTTCAGTAGAAGGAATGGGGTTGTGGGGTGGAAATTTGGGTTCAAGGAAAGGGGATGGGACTAGATAAGTTTCTCTTCATTGGCTTTTTGCTTACTTCTCTTTCCTTTTACTCTTATTGATGAATCAGGCGCTAGGGCGGGGGAGTCAGTCAAAGGTGAAGGAGTAGAATTGAATTTCTACGATGCAGGGTGGATCAAATTTATTCTACCTTCCACTTAATTCCATTTTTCTATGTACTAGAGGGGAGTGGTGAAAAGCAGAGAGAGGGGGGCTGACCAGGAGCAATAAAGAGAGATTTTTTTCCTTCTTAGTATGTTTTTATTTTCCATTACTAAAATGAAGTGAGAAGTGAGGATTCTAGTTAGAGCCAGTTTCTGTAGCACATGGAAGGAGGGGGGTTATTTATATCACCTGGCTTTCTGAGTCACATGTACATGAGGATATCTGTAAATCTCAGATTTCTTGTACTTAGAAATAAAGTTTAATAAAGTTTTAATAAGGAATGAAAAACATTGAATTGGGACAAAGCTCATCTAATTTCTAGTTCCAGCTCAGCTATTAAGTAGTTGGATATTCCTGGGGAAGTAACTTTACTATTTTGGACCCTAATTAAATGAAAGTGTTTGGGTTTGACTTTACATGTTATAAATGTTCAGGATTCTAGAGGGAAAAAAACTGGTTTCCACAGGTGGAGGCTGTAATCTGTTAACAGGAAATTTTGCATTGGCAAATTGTAATTTAGAAATATGAAATTTGTAATTTGAAAGCTATGAATGCAAAATTAAGTGTGATTTTAATAAGCTGCAGATGGCCTTATTTACTGTGTCTCTCAGAAATAAGGAAACATGTAAATCTAGCTTGAGAATAGGTGAGCATCTGAAATTAATCAGTCATTGGGACAACAGTGTTGCTACAGATAGGTTTGCTCAAGAATAGCTATATGAATGCAAAAGGAGCACAGAGTCATAAGGGAAATGAGTTGATGGCAGGAAGAAAAGGCCACCTGCCCTACCATATGGTGACAAATCACAAACAGGAAACTCTAAAATAATGTGTGCAACTAGACTTTCATGACTGACACATGGAAGAGTTGTGGGACTTAGGTCTCTTTATTTTGAACTGAATATTTCTTGTCTTTTCAAGGACACTTTCATATTGAGCAAATAAAATTATGGTTATCTAAGATTCCAGTATTCCCTTGGGTAATAGCTCATTCTACAGGTTGAACAAAGATAGTGCCATTAACCTTTGAGGAAAGCCCTCAGCTCTGCCACTTTCAGTGTGATTGCAAGGATAATAAAATGGGGATAACAACAATAGCTAGCATTAATACAACACTAAGGTTTAAAAGGTAATATATGTTATGTATTATATATAATATATATATATATATATATATCACATGCATAATTTTATTTGATCAATATTTTGATCAATCTTTTGAGATAGACACTTAAGATTTTATGATCTCCATTTTACTGATGAGGACATTGATCTCAGACAATGTAAGTGACTTTCTTTGTAAATGTCAATTTAGCATAGTTCCTGACACACAGCAAATTTAATAAATTCTTATTGAGTACTAATGGTAATTAATAAGTGTTGGAGTTAGGGTTTGATTGTAGAAAGAGATTTGGTACTAAAAACAAGTCTATTCTGCTTGACTCTATTTCTCTTTCTTATTTTTCAACCCTTTACAATCTGGTTTACAACATAATCACTTGAGTAAAATTACTTTCTTTAAAATTTGCAATGATTTCTTAGCTTCCAAATATGATATTCTTTTCTCAGCTTCATCCTTCTTGTCTTCTCTGCAGCATTTGATAGTATGGAGCATTTCCTCTTTGATGTTCTTTCTCTTCTGGGTTTTCATGGCACCACTATCTCTTGATTCTTTTTTAGTTGACTGTTCCTTCTCTGTATCTTTTACATCATCATCATCATGTCTATTCTTTTTCCTAATTGTGAATGTACTCTACAATTCTGTCCAAAAGTCTCTTATGTTTTCTCTCTACATTTTTTATTTTATGATCTCATCAATTTCTACAGGTTTAGTTATTTTTATGCAGATGCTTAGTTCTGCATCACCAACTGCCTATTGGATATTTCAAAATGAATGTCCCAGAGACATCTCAAACTTAGCATGTTCAAAACAAAACTTATTATCTTTCCTCCAAATATATCCTTCTTCTGAGTTTTTCCCCCCTACAAAAGGACACTACTGCTCTTCCATTCTCCTAGGTTTGGGACCTTGTCCTTATTCTTGAGTTATCACTATCTTCCATCTCACATATTCAATCTGTTGCTAAATTCTATCATTTCTTCTTTCACAACTTTTCTCACATCCATCTACTTCCTTCTACTCACACAGTTGCCATCTTAGTTCAGGCTTTTATCATCTCTTGTTTTTTACTATGGCAGTAACCTCATAATCCATCTTTTTGTCTCAAGTTTCTCCCCACTTTAATTAGTCATCCACATATCTGCCAAAGTGACTTTTCTTTCACTGTGGGTCTGATGATGTCATCAACAATTGAAAAAGCTTGAATATCTTACTGGAATAAAACATATACTTCTTTGGATAGCTTTTAGTCCTTTACAATCTTGTTAGCAAGCTTTTTATATTACTCCCCTTTCCTGCTCTTTATAGACCAGGTAGACTGTTCTTCAAAAGCACCATTTCATCTCATTTTTTTATATATTTGCACTGGATATTCTGATACTTGGTATGTATTTCTTCAGTTGTGTTTCTTCACATTCTTCTTCAGTTATGTTATATTCTTTGTGATCCCATTTGAGATTTTCTTGTCAAAAGATCCTGGAGTGGCTTGCCATTTCCTTCTTCAGATAATTTTACAAATGAGGAAACTGAGGCAAATGGGGTACAGTGACTTGGCAAAGGCTACCCAGTTGATAATTGTCTGAAGCCAGATTTGAACTCATAAAGCTCAATCGCACAAGCATATAATGTGAGTTTTTCTACAATCCCAAGAGCACATGGCAGTGGCTTGCATGTACATTGAGTTGTGTTCCCTAAAGAAGAACCTAACTTCTTTAAACATCAATTGACGTTTGGCAACTAAATATCCCTAGACTATTTGCTAGCCATTCAGAAAGAGGCATATACATTGAATTTACATCTCTGCTGCCCTCCAATCTTACATTACCATCTTGAACTGAATATAAAGCAGTTATCTTAAATTTAAGAGACCCAAGACTGAATCTATTCTTTCCCCCTAAATTATCCTCCCTCCAAACTTCCCTGTTACTGTGGAAGGTATCACTGTCCCCCCAGTTTCCTAGGGTCACAACCTACTAAAGTCCTCAACTCCTCACTATTTTCCCACCTGATATCTGATCTATTGTCAAGGTTTTTGATTTTCTGTCTGCAACATATTTTAAAATACACCCCCTCCTTGCCTCAGACATATCTATCACTCAGATATAGGTCTTTATTACCTCGCATTTGAACTATTGCAATAAACTATTGGTGGGCCAGCTTCCCTTAAAACTTGTGTCACTCTGATCCATCCTCAATTTAGCTGCCAAGGTTTTTTTCTTAAAACTAAATCCCCAGCTCCCACTCAGTATGCTCCAGTGCATCCTTTTTACTTCCAAGATGAAATACAAAATCCCCTGACTGATGTTCAAAGCCCTTCATAACCCATCCCCCACCTCACTGTTCCAGACTTCTTATACCTTACTCCCTGCCATGTACTCTTTAATCTGGTGACACTGATCTCCTTGCTGTAACACAAACAAGAAAATCCATCTCTTGCCTCCAGGCATTTTTTCTGGCTGCTCCCAAAGGCTAAACTGATCTTTTTTCTCATCTTTATCTCCTGGCTTTCTTGAAGTCCAAATTCTAATCCCATCTTCTACAGGATATCTTTCCCAGTCCTTAATTTTATTCACTTTTTCCTCTGTCAATTTTTTCCTATTTATCCTGTATATGCCTTATTTGCGTATATTTCTTTGCTTGTTGTCTCCCCCATTAGATTGTGAATTTTTTGAAAGCAGAGACTATCTTTTATCTTTCTTTGCATCCCAGAGCTTAGTATAGTGCTTGGCACCTAGTAGGCACTTAAATGCTTTTTGACAAATTGATAGGGAAGATCATAGAATCAGAGATATAGAGCTGGAATGGAACTTAGAGGTCAGTTAGTATAAACCCCTCATTTTGTTAAAGAGCAAATTGAGACCAAGAGAAAGAAAGTGAAATTAGCCTTAGGCTACACACCTAGTAAGGGGGAAGAGCTGGGGCTTTAACTCCAAGTACATGATTTTATTATACTATCTTTCCTGAAACAATACAATAATAACTCACCTTTATACAATTTTAAAATTCTCATTTCATTCTGACATTCCTGTTAGGTAGGTACTATCATTATCTCCATTTTACAGATGAGAAAACAGACTAAAAGATTATTCCTCAGAGTTACATAGAACAGTGTCTGTGACAGAGTTAGATCATACATAAATGTTGGTATATTTTTTTACAGAAAATCTTTCTTTCATATTATTTGATGGAGCTCAGATAAAAACAATCATAGCACAAAGCTACTATCATTCTATTATATATTCAATTTTACCAATTATTTCAGAGATAAACAAAATAAACAGTTTTGGAGTTGAATAAACCTATTAAGATATAAACTCATTTTCTGTAGGTTCAGTAAAAGAATCTTGGTATAGCTCCACTAAAATACACGATTATGGGAATGTTATTCCCATATAATTCTGTGTTTTTTCCTTAAGTGTTTTCATATTTATAATTTATTTTTGTTTCCATGTATCTTATAAATTATATGTATTTGATATGACAACATCTATTAAATTTATTTTTAATTTTTATGACTCAGTGTTATGACCAGGAGATTGAAGGCAACAGTTTTCTGTAGTAATGTTCCATCATTATTAGCATCTCATTCTTATCTTTTTTATGGGGCTCAGATATAAACTTGCAACAAGTCACTATCCTGCTGTAACTCTTTTATATTTAATGTTCTGTGGATTATTACACAGAAGAACAAAATAAATGCTTTTTGGAGTTGAATAAAAATGTTATACTGTAAGGTCATCTTTTTTAAGTTCTCTGAAAATATTCTTGGTTCAAGTCCAATAACAAATAGGACAACATGAATGATAAAACTGCCTGAGAGCCATTTTTCTTTGTTGGCATATTGTTGACTGAGTTTATAATATGTTAGTCATGGAAAATCTTTTGCTTCCCATCTTGGATCTTTGCCATTTCATAGGCTCCATGCAAGAAGTAAATACTTTTCTTCATACTATTCCCACATGATTTTGTATTATTGTGCTAGGCCTCTATAATTTGAAAACTTTTAATTGATATACCTTGAAGATGATGAATATTTGTTATCTGAAAGAGCTTTTGATTAAACAAATCAATTAATCACTAAAAAGAATTTGTTAATCACTTATTTTTATAGTTACTGTGCTAGGTATTAAAGATACAAAGATAAAAAGTCCTTGCCATTGAGGAATTACATTCTGTTGGGGAAGTCACTATTCAATTCCATTTAACAAATGGCTACCATGTGCCTATGAATTGTGGAAATTTCACAATAAGTTTAAAACACACTCTTGCCTTTAAGGAACTTATAGCCTGTTATGAAAAACCAGATACAGAATCATAGTAAGCAAATAGTAATGGAAGATATACATAAGTATCAGTTTGAGTCCTATAAATTGTAGGATGTTAGTAAGGAGTGAACTCACTGCTAGCCATGATAATTTGGGAGAAGGATGTAGGACTTGACAGACTCTGAAGAATTTATTTATTTATTTTTTTTTTTTATTAAAAGCTTTTTATTTACAAAACATATGAGTGATTTTTCTACATTGACCTTTGCAAAAACTTTTTTTTTCCCCAAGCTTTTCCCCTCCTTCCCCCCACGCCCCATCCCTAGATGACAGGTAATCTAATACATGCTAAATATGATAAATTATATAACAAATCCAATACATGTATACATATCTATACAGTTATCTTACTGCACAAGAAACATCAGATCTATAAAGAGAAGAAGAAAAAACAACCTAAGAAGGAAAGCAAAATGCATGGAAATATTCACAGAAAGTGTTAAAATGCTGTGCTGTGGTCCGTATTCAGTTCCCACAGGCCTCTCTTTGGATGTATATGACTATCTTCATCGCTGAACAATAGGAACTGGTTTGCATCACATCATTGTTGAAGAGAACCATGTCCATCAGAATTGATCATCGTATAGTCTTGTTGCTGTGTATAATGTTCTCCTGGTTCTGCTGATTTCACTCAGCATCTGTTCATGCAAGTCTCTCCAGGCCTCTCTGAAATCCTCCTGTTGATTGTTTCTTACAGAACAATAACATTCCATAACATTCATATACCATAATTTATTCAGCCATTCTCCAATTAATGGGCATCCTTTCAATTTCCAGTTTCTTGCCACTACAAAGAGGACTGCCACAAACATTTTGGCACATGTGGATCCCTTTCCCTCCTTTAAAATCTCTTTGGGATATAGGCCCAGTAGCAACACTGCTGGGTCAAATGGTATGCACAGTTTGATAACTTTTTGAGCATAGTTCCAAATTGCTCTCCAGAATGGTTGGATCCGTTCACAGTCCCACTAACAATGTATCAGTGTCCCAGTTTTCCCACATCCCCTCCAACAGTTATCATTATCATTTCCTGTCATTTTAGCCAATCTGACAGGTGTGTAGTGGTATCTCAAAGTTGTCTTAATTTGCATTTCTCTGATCAATAGTGATTTGGAGCACCTTTTCATGTGACCAGAAATAGTTTCAATTTCTTCATCTGAAAATTGTCTGTTCATATCTTTTGACCATTTATCAATTGGAGAATGGCTTGAATTCTTATATATTTGCAGACTCTGAAGAGTTACCAGCATTCAGAAAGGTGAAGGAAAAGATCATAATTGGTGGTGAAACATTCTGAATCACAGATGCTTACTTGGTATCAAGGCATTAAGAAAAGAATGCTGAGAAATATTTTCACAAAACTCTTAGCAATTTAAAAAAGTTTTTAGGAATGCTCAGAATAGAACATAAATGCTTAAAAAATTTCTTTAATGATAGTCTTACTGGTTTCTGTCTTTTTCAATGGGATAAGTGCTCTTATTAGCTTTTTATAGAGAAAATATATCTCTAAGGTATTGCCTTACTATGATCTACTTTTTCTGATAATTGAAGTAGTCTCAGCACATACACACACAGATTAAGGTTTGGTAGGTTGGAATTAGAGTTGAAGAAACTATTGTGCTTTGAAACAATAGTCTATTCATCTGCCTTTTTTTCCTCAAAATCAGGAAACAATGAATTTTTAAACTTATTTTTTACAGCACCATATTGTAGAAGACTTCTTCCCACCTGGGCTTAAGGATTTTTGGATAAGGGATTATCTTAAGGTACATGCAGGCTTGAATGTGACCATATGTTATGCCATGATTAATCTTTGTAGGTTTTTAGAATGTACCAAAGTACTTTATATAAGCAATTAGTGAAGGGACACTATTTCCACTGAGAGAAAAGATTATTTAAAAGATTTTGGGCAAGATATAATGATGTTAAAAAATTATAGGATGGATTCCTATGTACTACTTTGGGAACTTAAAAGCCTCATAGTTTATAGAAAAAAGGTTATTTGGTGAATACAAGTTTGATACTTAATGTAGTTTTTGTACTATGGATTTAATGACCTGGCATTCTTTATTTCAAATGATTGGGCAAGACCCAATTTTTAACATGTTTCAACAGAAAATATGTTTCAACTGAAAAAGCACTAGCTTGGACAAGAGACATGGGCTCCAGTTCTGGCTTTGCCATGAACTTTCCCTGTGACTGACCACTAGTTACTTTTCCTCTATAGTCCACAGTTTTCTTAAATGTAAAAGTGTTTGTACTAGATAATTCCTAATGCCTCTTCTCATTCTCACATAGTGAGAGATTCTTTGTATTTCCAGTAGTTTCCAATTCCAAAACCACCATCTAGATAGTGTTGATGTCATTATGGTGGCTTGCATATTTGAATAAATACCAAATTCCATGTAATGGAATACTATCTAGTATCAATGGAGTTGGAAGCTAAATTTATTAGTTAGATGAGAGAAAGCTAAAATAGCTTTCTATCAGTTATTATAAAATTTAATATCTCATTTAAATATTTCAAATCAAGTGCAAATATTCCAATAATTTAAAATACTAATGGGAAGATAAAGGTCACTAATATCATCAGCACTATTTGATTTTTTAGTCTGCGTTGATTTCTATGGAAACTAGTGGCATGATGGGTATAAAAGGAATTCCTTTATCACTGTTTCTCATAGTGCCTTTGCAATTTTATTAAGTAGAACTTCCGGGATGATATGAAGGGATTCTGTCTCACTATTATGAGAGAAGTTAAAAAAATACTTTCAACATAACTTAAATAGAGCACACTTCTTTTTTTTATTAAAGCTTTTTATTTGCAAAACATATGTATGGGTAATTCTTCAACATTGACCCTTACAAAGCTTTCCTGTTATAAATTTTTCCCCTTTAGTCCCCACCCCTTCCCTAGATGGCAGGAAATCCACTACATGTTAATTATGTTAAAATACTTGACAAATCGAATATATGTATACATATTTCCACACTTATCATTGTTGTGCAAGGAAAATCATATCTACATGAAAAAAAATCAGAGAAAGGAAACACAATGCAAGCAAACATCAATAGAGAGCATGAAAATGATATGTTGTAGTACATATCTCATGTCCCTCTCTCTGTGTGTATATGGCCTTCTTCACCGAACAATTGGAACTGATTTGAAGCATTTCATTGTTGAAGAGAGCCATGTCCATCAGAATTGATCGTCATATAGTATTGTTGTTGCCGTGTATTATGATCTCCTGGTTCTGTAGAACACACTTCTTAAACTTTTCCCACTTGTAACCTCTTTTTTGCTTGAGAACTTTTATGCTATGCTGGGCATATAGGTATATAAAATAGATATACAGATCAAACATTTAATGATAATAAACCACAAATAAGTTTATTTTAAAATAAGTCTTTGGCATACATATAATTTTATCATTTATTAAAGCTGAAAGTAAATTTGTATACCAATGACATTATATTAATAATTAAATCTTGGTGTAATATTTGGTATCTTTTACTGTTGCCAAATTTTTGATGAACCTCATATTCAGTTATATGACTCCATATGGGGTCATATCTCTTAGTTTAAGAAGCTTTGAATTATAATGCATTTGGCAGCAACACAAAAAAGGAGTTCAAAATATGGACAATATACTTGCGTTATTTTCCAGCTATCTTAAGATAGGTGGCTGAAGTTTATATCACAAAGTGATAAAGCTAGTATTAAGAGTTATAAACTGCAGAATTAGCCAATTTTTCCCTATAGGGCAAAAGCTATGTTGTAGCTAAAGTCCAGAAGACAACAGCTGATAGTGGGAGTGCCTAGAGCAGTTCAATTCTGCAGAAAGCAAGTAAGAGCAGCACGTGACATTTAGGCTATCTGAATCTCCTTGGTATTAGAGTTATGAGTTGTTCTTTACACACATGTTCATGATAAGTGTACCTTATATTGGTATAACCTGCAGAAGAATATAATCCCAATGGTACTTCAGCTCTCATATGCTTTGAAACTCAGAAAATGCTTCAGCACTTGATGCTTGCTCTGCACTCATAGCACTTGCCTATTGTCTTGATTGAGCAGTGGGGTTGTGAGGTTGGCCAGGTAAATTGCACACATTTAAGTTCCTGCAGCGCATAGTCTACCAGCTACCCAAACAGTAGTACTGGGAATGGCATCCAGCAACTACCTTTCAGCAGGAGAAGTAGTAGGAGCAGGAGCAGGGAGAATGGATTAGGCAGTTAGGGGCAGGGGTGACAGCAGCAGAAGACACAGGACTTGGGTAGCTCTGAGCCCTGAACCTTGGATAGAGCCCCAGACAGTGGAGACCACAGGACCTAGCTTCCACCTCCACATCAACTTCTCCTCCCCACTCCCAGGAAGTTTCAAAGGCTTGGGTTGGGGAAGTAGTATTAAGGTTGAGGAAAGTAAGTTGGGTTAAGAAGGAAGGAACCCAGCTGGGCTGGGCTGTGGCTCATTTCTTCATAGCAGGAAGACCTACTTGCTCCTTTGTAGAATTGTATAGGAAGGGGCAATTAAACTGCAGACTTGAAATGTACTTCTTATGGAAAAAAATAATATGGTACTTGTCTTCACTATTTCTTGTGCCTTCTTAAACTAATTAATGATGAGTACTAAGGTACTATTGTATATAAGGAAGGAATCTTTCTTATTTTGTTATGTTATCTATTAAATGTCTTTTGTTTTTAATGAATGCAGCTTCTGGTTGATCTAACAAAAGAAAACATATGAGGGACACACATCAACTATAATTTTTGAATGGATGATTATTCATAAATTCCACTGAACCTAGAATAACTTTTTAAAGATCAACATTTGATGGGCATTTGGGGGCTTCACAGATTATAATTATTTAATTTGATAACATTTATTATGTACCTATTTTGTAAAATTAGCTATATTGGGCACTGGGAGATAGCCAAAGATAAATGAGATCTTTTGTCTATTCTTGAATTTACAAAGTGGTTGCTCTTTCCCACCAAGATTCAAAGGTACTAGACAATAGTTAATTACTATTATATGTACAGTATTGTGAGAAGTGATGAGATTTCTAAGATATACTCCTTGCTTAAAATAAACCTATTAGAATATATTTTTTAGAAAATATAGAAAAATAGATTTTTTTTCTGTCAACCCAATTATGGGACAAAAATTATTAATGATTTTTGAGTCAGTACCAGTAATATCTAAGGGATGGTGGCTTTACATTTAATATTTCCTTAACCTGATAAAAGGTCAAGACTCATCATTCTTTTGAAACTTATGATATCTTCTGTGAAGAAATGATGTTAATTGACATTTTCATGCTTAAGGGCTAAAAATAGTTGGGTTTTTTGCCAGTTAGTTACTATTCATTGATACTAGTAGCTAATTTTGACAGAAAATAGACTGATTGTCGTCCAATAAGATTGATCTTGGTGAAGTGGCCTATTAAAGTAGATATTTATCAAAATATTTTATGGGGGCAATGGTTCATTATTTTCACTGCTCTCTATATTACAGGGAACATTCTGTTTTAGAATAGGTCATTTTGAAAGTACTCTCTGTGAAAAAAGTAAGACATTATAGATCGCCTCCAGTGACTTCATTTGTTTCTTGCTTTCAAATTAGAAATCCTTCAGCCTCATATCAGATTCATAGAATTCTAAGTGAAAGTAGAGTTTTGCATAATATTCACACCTTTCTGCTATGAGAAGTTTCTTTAAGCCAACTTTTAAGGATGCTTATTGATTGAACTTTAGTTACAGCAGCATAAAACCTGAGACTAGTCAGGGTTTTCTCTTTCTGTCACTGGCTACCTCGAAGGAACAAGAAGATACAGCATACTGAGAGAAATATCTAAGTTATATTGAAGAGGACCTGGAGAAATGAGGAAAAAAGTATTGATTTAATCCCATAACATCATCACACTGTGGGAGTATGTTTCACAGCTCATTAAACTAGGTAAGCTTTAGGGTAACTAATAGAAAAACAGATGAATGTTAATACAAGGAATTTCAGTATTTACATTTCTTTTTTACTTTGCTATGAAGAAAAAAAAAAGGAATGAATTTAATAGTTTTCAATGAAAATAATTTGGTGTAATAATCAATATATTATTTATTTCTACAACAGAATGAGTAGATCAGTAGTTTCGATACTAGGCTTCAACTAATATTTCTTTCATAGGCCCCCAAATACACATTGTGCTGTGCTCTCAAATTTTAGTAAAAGTAGGATATAACTAGTTTGTAGTCTCCTTGAAGGTAGAACCTATATATTTTTAATCTCTAGACTTACAATAATAACTTTATTAATGTTTTCCTCTAATGTCTTATTGTGGAAAGAAAGTAGTCTTGGTTCTTAAAAGCTCTGGTGGGTTATAGTAAAGTATAATGGA
Organism: Myrmecobius fasciatus; assembly: GCA_023553655.1. NCBI lineage: Eukaryota > Metazoa > Chordata > Mammalia > Dasyuromorphia > Myrmecobiidae > Myrmecobius > Myrmecobius fasciatus. The sequence continues at coordinate 382,031 of JAJPUD010000951.1, forward strand.
CTATATGTATGTTTCTTAGTGATGGACTGTATGTATGTTGACTGAGGACAAATCTCTCTAAGCGTAGAGAGATTCATAAGTAGAAAGTTGGCCACTGACTAAGGTGTAGAAAAGTTCTTTAAATATGCATGGGAAAATGGAATAACCACATTAAGGAATTATACCCACCTAATAAATCTAATTTATCTACTTGTCATCTAGACATGTATACATATACAACACACACATATATGTAATGAATACATATATGTTCATCTAATCATGCATTTATATACAATTATTTAATACTATCAATATTGAAATTAATAAAATATATAATGGACCACTCTTGCTAAATATAGAGAGGTCTCATTGTTATATAAAATTTGCTACTCAGAGATAAATTCTTTGTCTGTGGAAATTTATGAAACAAAGTAAATTGCAAAATGGTCCTCAACCCTCTAAAGTAATCTTCCATTTCTTCAAGAGAGTGCCAATAATTATAGATTTTAGATTATCTGTAGCCATTAACAACTGTTTGTGTTTTAAATGTGAAGTATTTATTCAAAGACTCACAAGTGGACATAACTAGTAAAAAATGCTTAATTGACTCACCATTGCATTTTCCCCACAGATAAAAGGAGACAAAGGATCCTAAGGCCAAAAGGAAAGATTGATCACAGATTCTCCTTTAATAGTCCTGTAAATTACTTGTCGGAGCTGGTCTTATTATATAACCAAAAGCAACAAGGGCTTCATTTAATGGGGCATTTGGCTATCTTATATTACAGAGCTCATGATAAATATCAAAAAGAAAAACATCAAAATAATAATTGTTTATGATCAAATCTGTTGCAGAGGACAAGGAAGTAAAAAAATTCTAGGGTACTTGATCAAATTCTTGAAAATAGATCAACATATATGTTGATAATATGACACATTAATGCATAGGTGGACATATAATAAGACTAATATGAATCTGAAATAAAAAGTAAAGAAAAAAATAAAATCTGATATAAAGTCTGGTTGATGGGTGAGAAATAAGAGAGACAAATATTTAGACCTATAAAGAAATACTACACCCATACATCATAAATACATTCTCTGATAAAATAATTAAAAGACACTGAATATGGAAAGCACCAAATAATATAAAAAGAAACCTAGTAAGTTTTAATGGATAAGAAATAATCCAATACTTGGTGATAGAGTTGTTAGTGAATTAGCTGTCTGTATGGTCAAATTACTGACTTGTTAGGGAAAATAGCACATAACACTAAAATAAAAAAAGTAAAAATTAGGCAATTAGATGATATTAAAACAATTCCAACCCAACCTACTTAAATAAGCAGTTAATGCAAAAACAATGGGAAATGAAAGAAAGAATGGACATTGATTCTGATTATAACCATTTTCAAAAGAATTGTGGTAAAATTTATTGTCATTATGGAATACTAGAGCAGTCAAAAAAACCACCTTAGTCAGTAAATATTTAAACACTGACAAGTGGAAAGATATGGCAGTGAGGATACAGGTTTTGCAATATAAACTGGTTTATAAAATTTTATGGAAGGTAATGGAAGATTGTAGTATGCATCACTTCATAAAACACTGAGAAGCAACAAAGGATAAAACAAGTTTAAAGAAAGCTTAGTGAGAAAACTAAATAAACATTTCTTGCTAAGAGTATTTATGGATGAAACTGGAAGGATGTCAATAAATGAACAAAAAATAAAAGAAATTTTTAGAGGTTTTTATAACCAACTCTTTTCATCATATTTGGATATTAACAGTATATAATCTAAACAAGTAGGAAAAAAACACTGAAGAAAGCAAAGTTAGGGGAAATAATTGCGCTATACCTACCATGCACCAAAGGAAGCATAGGCTAAAATAAAGTTTGGAGAATTGAAGGAAATGTGTGTTGAGAAACTCTTGGGGATATTGAGGGATTGATTCTAAAAATAAGATACTAAAAGTATAGGGAAAATTTGGACCCTAATATTATCAGAAAAAGATAGTTGTTGAGAGAATACCAGCATTTGTCTACTTTTCTATCTATATAAACATTGTATCAAGATAATGTATACATGCATTGATGATATCCTTGATGATGATATAAGAATGAACCATATAGATATAAAGTGATACTATAAGTAAATTAGAGGAATGTAATATAGTTTACCTCTCAGACCTATGGAGATGGAATAAATTTATGTCCAAAGAAGAACTGGAACTCTTAATTGAAAACCAGATAGATAACTTAGACTATATTAAGTTAAAAAGTTTTTGTACAAACAAAATCAATGCAGACAAGATTAGGAGGGAAGCAATAAATTGGGAAATCATCTTTACATTTAAGGGTTCTGATAAAGGTCTCATCTCTAAAATATATAGAGAATTGTCTCATATTTATAAAAATTCAAGCCATTCTCCAATCAATAAATGGTCAAAGGATATGAACAGACAATTTTCAGAGGATGAAATTAAAACTATTTATAGTCATATGAAGAGGTGCTCCAAATCACTATTGATCAGAGAAATGCAAATCAAGACAACCCTGAGATACCACTTCACACCTGTCAGATTGGCTAAAATGACAGGAAAAGTTAATGATGAATGTTGGAGGGGATGTGGGAGGGCTGGGACACTGATGCATTGTTGGTGGAGCTGTGAACGGATACAGCCATTCTGGAGAACAATTTGGAGCTATGCTCAAAAAGCTATCAAACTGTGCATACCCTTTGACCCAGCAGCATTTCTATTGGGCTTATATCCCAAAGAAATCATAAAGGAAGGAAAAGGCCCCACATGTGCAAGAATGTTTGTGGCAGCTCTTTTTGTGGTGGCTAGAAACTGGAAATTGAATAGATGCCCTTCAATTGGAGAATGGCTGAATAAATTATGGTATATGAATATTATGGAATATTATTGTTCTGTAAGAAATGACCAGCAAGATGATTTCAGAGAGGCCTGGAGAGACTTACATGAACTGATGCTGAGTGAAATGAGCAGAACCAGGAGATCATTATACACGGCAACAACAGTAGTATATGACGATCAATTCTGATGGACATGGCTCTCTTCAACAATGAAATGTTTCAAACCACCTCCAATTGTTCACTGAAGAAAGCCATATACACCCAGAGAGAGGGATGTGAAATGTGGACCACAACATAACATTCTCATACTCCTTGATTGATGTTTGCTTACATTGTGTTTCCTTTATCTGATATATCATTTGTGTAGACAAGATTTTTCTTGCCCACAATGACAAGTTTGGAAATATGTATACATATATTCGATTTACCAATATTTTAACATAATTAACATGTAGTGGATATCCTGCCATCTAGGGGAGGGGTGGGGAGTTGGGGGAAAAATTTGTAACGGAAAGCTATGTAAGGGTTATTGTTGAAGAATTACCCACACATATGTTATGCAAATAAAATAAAAAAAATAAAATTTAATAAAAAAAAGAATGAACCATATATGTTTCTGCAAATCATATGCTAGAGGAAATCTTATGTTTGTAAACACACAATTGACAGTGGAGAGATTCAAGATCTCACTGTCTTATTATTGTGTTAAAGAAACAAACAAAAAAACCCAAACAAAATCTTTGACCCACTAGAGCAAGATTAAAGATACTCCTTTAAGAAAAGGTCTACCAATACCTATTTCAAAATAATTTAAAAATTCTTGAAAAATATATTAATAGATATATTTTTCTTATTATCATTATAAATTAGGACATAAAACAAGGAGATATGTTTTCCAAAGTTTCATAGGATCAAAAATTTAAAGGTCAAAGAAATATCAGAGACCCTCATACAAATCTTTCATCTTAAAGGTGAAGAAACATGTTGGAGACATTAAGGGACATTTTTAGTCACATAGATAGTATGTGACAGAGATAGAATTTGAACTAAGGTCTTCTTACTGTATTTCAGTGTTCTTTCCTCTGGACTATGCTGCTTCTCTCACCTTTACTAAAAAGATAAAATAAGTCATCTAAATCAGACAGTTTCTCTTTCAGATGCTATTCTGGTAGGGTTCAGCAAACTACTATTTTTCAAATTTACCTAACTGTTTTTGTATGGTCTGAGAAATGAGAATGATTTTACATCTATAAATACAATAAAATTTTATTTACAAATGCAAACACCCATTCTTAGCTTCTTGGACATACAAAAACAGGCAGTGGAGTATAGTTTGCTGACTTCTGTTCTATAGATGCTTTTGTTTGTGTAAGACATTGTTAGATTGCATTAAGCACTGAAACATTATCTGATCTCCTAAATTAGCTCCATCACTCAAAATAATATTTCCTAATTGTCCACAATAGAAAAATGAAGTTAAGGGAGAGTACCTATTGATTACATTATCATGTAAAGTTGGATAGACACACAAAGAGTTTCTCCAACAATACATCCATGAGAGACACAATATAAATGGACAGTGGACTGAATGAAGACTTGAATTGGTGGAAAACAGTCTGTATTGGCCTGTGGGGAATTGCAGCACATTTAATGATTGATTCTAAGCTTTTTTCTGAAGCAATGTTCCACTCCAATATACTTTGAGTGATGTTACATGGCCATGAGTCGTGAACTACCACACCTCTGAAGAACTGAAGTTAAGGATCACTCAAAGTACAACTAAAAGGTACATTGTGGGTGAGTTATTGGGTATAATGGATTGCAAATGAGAAAATACAAGAAATTCCAGCATTAAAATTATAAATGACATCATGAAATTCTAGAAGAGATGGGCCGACATATAGCAAGAATGATAGACAGCTAGGGTGCTTCATTAGTATCTATGAAATGTCAAATGGATTTGAGGAAGGCATTATAAAGTTGTATGGACCCCTATGAAGTGAAGTTATGAGAAAATATAGATGAGAATTACTCAGAAATTTGTATAAATGGTGCCACCTAAATCATTGGAGAGAGTATCTAAAATGATATAATTATTGATCCATTGGAATATTTAAACACTTATATATAAAATAAATTACTATACATAATATATACACACATATGTGTATGTCTTTGTGTACACACATACATATTACAATAACATATGGGTTGGTTTTTCTGACTCAAGTTTCTCTCTAATTCATCCTCCACTCAGATGACAAAGTGATCTTAAAGTACAGGTCAGACCATGACACTTCTTTATTTCAATAAATTCCAGTGAATCCTCCAAGATTTAATCTAAAATTCTCAGGAGTTTAAAAATCTCTATAACATGGCTCCTTCCTGCCTTTTCAGTCCTGTATCTTACTCCCTTTCACATACTCTCTCATCTAGTGACATTTGCCTGCTTGCTATTCATTGCTCACGACATTCTATCTTTAAATTCTGAGGGTTACTATAGGCTGGAATTCTCTTCCGCCTCATCCCTACCTCCTGATTTCCTCCAACTCTCCATAAAGTTCCTTCTTCTGTAAGAAACCTTTCCTTGTCTTCCTTAATCTTAGTGCCTTTCATTTGAGATGATCTCCAATTTATACTCTCTAGATTTTGGTTGTATATAGTTGTTGCATATTGTCTCTCCTATTAGACAATTAGCTTCTTGAAAGCAAACATTGGTTGTTTTTTGTTTGTTTTTGCCTTTTGTTGCATCCCTAGCCGAAACATAGTAGAAACTTAATAAATGCTACTGACATATTACCAGTCAACTGATACTATACATGTAAATGATATATAATCATGTACTATATGTGTTCATGTATATGTATACACATAACAATATACTCACTGCTATGCACATTATATGCATGTTATATATACATGTGTACAAGTGTATGTGTTATGAATAATAACACTTAAATTTTACAAGTCTTTTGCATAATCTCATTTGAACCTCATAACAACCCAGTGAGGTAGTGTTTAGATTTGGGATTGAACTTATGTTTTTATTGGTATTTGTTATTGTTTAGTCATCTCAATTGTATCTGATTCTTTGTGACCCCATTTGTAGTTTTCTTGGCAAAGATACTGGGATGGTTTATCATTTCCTTTTCCAGTGCATTTTATAGATAAGGAAACTGAAGCAAACAGGATTAAATGACTTGTCCAGGATCAAATAGCTAGTGAGCGTCTGAAGCCAGATTTTAATTCAGGAAAATGACGCTTCCTGACTCTAAGCCTATTTCTCTATCCACTGTACCACTTGACTGTCCTTCATACTGGCACAAGGAACTTTTAAAGAGGGAGTCCCTTCTTCCAAAAAAGATCAATGCTTTCTTTGGAATTTAGTTTTATAGGATCTTGAGAAGTTAAGATGCTTGTGTGAGAAGTCACACAGTCAACATTCAGAAATGGGTCTTCCTAACTCCAAGCTGGTTCTCTATGGCCCTTTCCTTATTGCCTTGTTAAAATGCTGTGGATAAATTCTCTCATCGTGGCAGAATACTTTCCAGGGATGTCCATATTGATATTGAGATTGGCACACACAATGCTAGAGCTAGTGCAGAGTTTGGGATGAGCCAAAGGAAAGTGTGGGAGAGGAGAGGTATTAAACTATCAAACTGAAGATCTGCAGAGCCATTGTGCTCCCCTCATTGCTGTATGGTGGTGAAATCTGCACAGTACACCAGCGCTACGACAATGGGATCTCTTCCATTGTATTGTCTTAGGAAGATTCTGAAGGTCACCTGGCAGGACAAGGGACCAGACACTGAGGTCATTTTGTGAGCTAAACTGCCAAGCATTAAAGCCCTGCTGCAGAGGGCACAACTCCATTGGGCTGGCTCCACTGTTCTAATGCTAAATGTGCTCTTGCTATTTTATGGAAAATGCACACAGGACAAACACTCAAAAGCAATTCAAGGACACTCTCAAGGTCTCCTTTAATATGGATTGTATGACATGGGAGACACTGGTGCTGGACCACCCGCATGGAATGCCTTCATCAGAGAAGATGCTGGGCTCTGTGAGCAAAGAAGGATTGAATTAGCCCAGAATAAGTAATAGATGTTCAAAGAGAAGGCCCAAATGTTGATAGGGACTATTTGTGTACGACTTCTGGCAGAGCATTTCGAGCTCATAGTGGTCTGATCAACCATAGTCAGACACACTGTAACATGACTCTAGCAGAGTAGTGCCATTGTGGTCCTCTTCAAGAACAAAGGACAGCAATCGACCAACCCATCAATTCCTTATATTCTATGCACTATAAATATTTTTGTTTCTATTGTTCAATTGTTTAAATCATGCCTGGCTCTTCATGTCCTATATGGGATTTTCTTGGCACATAATTTCATTCAATCTCAACCTGCACAAATTAATTTGGATTCTTGTTGAACCCCACAAAACAAGTTTTTATTCATTTATAACAACCTCAATTTTAAAAGGTAGATATGTGAAGATATTTACTTAGCCACAGAACTCTTTCCTCCCTTTGTTATTCATCTTTGGGGAAAGAAGGTGTGTGACTCATGTACTCCTCATGGTTGTATTATCCTACTCTTATATATATACACATATGTATATATATATATATATATAGTTATTTAATAATTAATTTACTCTCATTACAAGAAGATTGAGGAGTGTTGAAACAGCTTGTCTGTTTACCCGTCTAGTGCCTCTGTATCTTATTTATTTATTTATTTTTTTTTACAATCTATAGCCTATTTTATCCCTTCCCTACCTATTCAATATGATCTGCTGATTCCTTTTGTTTTTATTTCTGAAAAAAGACCTCTATCTCCATCCTGTTTTAGGCCAAATTCTTTATTAAACAAATAAAAAAATGAGTAAGAGAAAAATTCCTGTTTCAGTAACCACATCTGACGATTCATACAACATGCTGCATTAACTATGTTGAATTATTTCTTCTCTGAAATCATAATTGACTTCTTTAGGTTTTTAAAAATACTTCTTCCAGTGTAAATAATGAAGATGACTCTATAGTCTTTTTAAAGTTCAAATAAAAAAAATCACAGGTATAAAGAGGATATTAAGGAAACTAAAAGGAAACAAATAATGAAGTATGTCTTCAAAAGAGTTGATTTTATTCTCTTTTAGCTCAAGATCCTAATATAATTCATGAAAGGGTTGGTAGATTTGAAATGGGTTTTATGTAGGAAAGAAAATGGTCAGTAAAAAATTATTTTTTATACCTTAAGTTTAACAATTATATTTATTAAATGTTTTAATGTTTTCATTAATTTAATATTCTTTATTTACTAACATTTCCATATAATTCCAATGTAACATTTTTCATGTAATAGAGTGGCAAAATTTTCCTTAAGTATAGAAGAAAAATTATTGAAATTTAAGTTCTACTCTGCTCCCTTTAGAAAGTATTTTAAATTCTTGGATAAGTATTGCATAATTATTCTAAATGTTTTCTCTGGAAAAAATCAATCAATCAATGAACATTTATGAAGAGCTTATGTTGTGCTTGTGAATTCAAGAAAAAAATGAAAAGAATTCTGTTACTCCTGAAACTCACAGTTTAATTGGGGACAGCATGCATATGAGTAGGGATTCATAAGATATGTAAAGAGACAAGGGACTCTAGAGCAGTAGCAGTAGCAGTAGCAGTTAGCAGGATTTGGAAAGACTTCTTGCAGAAAGCAGCATGTAAACTGAGTCTTGCTGAAAACCAGAGATTTTAAGAGGTGGGGTTGAATAGGGTTGAAGCATGAGGATAGCCAGTGCAAAAGTATGAACATGAAAGATTGTGGAATTAGAGACAAGGTTAATTACCTAGGTGAGTCAAAGGTGCTTTTGATAGTGATTGAGAATTTCTGAAAATAATGAGTTATATTTTCAAAATGTTTAATTTGGGATGCTTATGGGCAATCCAATTTGAAATGTCTAATAGCAATGCTGGAGATAGGAACTCAAGACAGTGACAATGGTATATAATTTCTATTCTGCTATTATTGTTTTATATTCAATATTCCATAGACTATTATACATACAGATAAAATAATCATATTTTCTAGATAAATAAAAAATTAGGATATTTGCTTATCCATCATGGATTCACTAAAGTAAATTCAATACAGTTCTAATAGCACTGAAGGATAATAGGGATAATATTCTTTTCCTGTAGATTTTGACTTGTGTCTATATTTCAAAAGCTTTTTATTACTTGTAACTTTAAGATTGAGGTTGGATATGCCCACATCTATTAAAAACTTCATCCTTAAGTTTTTTAGTTTAGTGGATCATAATTTTGGTTGGCAGGTTGCAATGCAATTGATTGATTGAATTTTGAAGGATTTTTTGAAATCTAAGTTTATAGTAGAGGTACTTTTTATTCATCAGTTCAAGAGAGTAAACTTCTGATGTATAATGAAAGCCACCAATATATATTTTTCTAAGTGGTAAATGAGTATTAAAGTTTTAGAGCTTACAATAGTGTATTACATTCTCTCCTTTGTTTCTCTGAATAATCTACATTGATCACTACCATACATTTCTGTAATTTTTCATAAACTACTACTTTTTCCATGAATAAATCTCCATGATTCAGCCATTTATTCAACACTTGTTGTTGACATAAGTTTTGCTTGGTTCATATGGACTTCACCTAGGGCAAGACTTTAGATTCCACTTTTGGAGCGTAACCATTTCACAGACTCTGGAGATAAGCCACTTCAAATTGCAATCGCCAAATCCATTGGGATATATCTGTTATCATCCTTAATTATTGTTCAAAGAAATGATTTCTATTTATTTCGAAAGTATATATATATATATATATAT
>JAJPUD010000951.1:392146-405206 GCA_023553655.1 Myrmecobius fasciatus
ATATATTTGACCTGTTTGTAATTTGTTGTAATGGTATCTATCAGTCTTTATCCTCTTTTTTGGTGTGTGAATGTTGTTTTTTTTTAGGCCAGTACTGGGCCTGGAGTCAGAAAGACTCATCTTTATGAGTTCTAATCTGGCTTCAGATACTTACTAGCTGTGTGATCCTGGGCAAGTCACAACCCAGTTTATCTCAGTTTTGTCATCTGTAAAATGACCTGGAGAAGAAAATGGCAAACTACTCCAATATTTTTGCCAAGAAAACCCTATATAGGGTCATGATGTTTCAGACACAACTGAACAACAACAGATATTTTAGTGATGGATCCTATGTTTTGTTACTATGGTATGGATTTTTGTAGTAGTTAACAAACCTACTTTAGTCTATTTTTCAATTCTGAATGTGTATGTTAAGAAATGCATTGAATTTTTATTAATTTCTTTTAATGTTTTCTTCTCATTCATCTTTGATTTCAGAATACTAAACAAGTCTTTAACTCAATTCAACCATAGCCTTCTATATGGCATCTTTATAGTTGGAATGTTTTGCATGAAAGAAATGAGGCTATTTCTAGGTATCACCTTCATTCATTGGTTCAATAAAATTTTCTGATTCAAGCATGCAGTTTTGTCTTTCCTTGGGGTCCATTTAGAATGTTATACTTTTTGAGTCCAAATAACATCTTGATATCACAGAGAAAGATTCCATGAGGTGACATTATTTTTAGTTTGGCTTTCAGTGGAGCTATCTAACTTTATCTTACCAAATATAGCATATACATCCATACATATACATACATATATAACTCATATGTAACAAGATGGCATTTTAAAAATTTCTTTCTTTTTTTTTGCTTTTTGCTGAGGCAATTGAGGTTAAGTGACTTTCCCAGGGTCACACAGCTAGGGAATGTTAAGTGTCTGAGACCAGATTTGAACTCAGGTCCTCCTGACTTCAGGGCTGGTGCTCTATCCACTGCGCCACCTAGCTGCCCCCAAAATTTCTTTCTTTAATTTGAAATCTATACTTGGTTCTATTTAGGAGAAATGATAATGAATTTAAAGCTAGGAAGAACACAATGGGCTTAAACTGTCAACTGAAAAATTTCATGTTTTATGTTATATACATACATATATACACACATATTTACATAAATAAGCCAGGAATGTGGAACTGATTAGAAAGCTTTGTGATGACCAACAATGCCAATTGGCAGCAACCTATTTGAGAATTACTAATTTTTTATTAAGTTGTTCTGTATACTCTTGGGACTTTTTGGTATCCTTCTTTTTGGTTCTTAGTCAACATATTTATTAGTTTTTATTTAAAGTATCCTTTAGAATTTTTTTTAATGATAGAAATTTCAACCTCATTTCAGACTTAATCTAAGAAATCGAAGCCACCCCTCTCTACTCATCTCATATTCTTCTAACATTATCCCTCACTAATTTTTCTACTGAAGTCTCTGGCAAAGTTGTGTGATCTCTTTTTGCTAAAACCCACACCTCAATATGCATTTTTGATTCACTTCTCTTCTTGTTTGACAGAGAACAGTGAATAGTAATAGTAAATAAAGAAGTAAATATTAGCCAGAACCAAAATCTGAACCTATCTTCTCTGACTCCAAATTTAGCATGCTTTTCGTTCTTTCCCACTATGTACAGTCAAAGATTTATAGAAAGTGTAAGAAGCAGTTTAATTGGATCAAGTAAGAGGTTTATGTGATGCTACTATCTCATAAGTAATAACCATCTATATTCTGTCTATCCATTCTTTAAATGAGAAATTATTCTTATAAGCTCTCATTTCATTGTGGAAGAAACAACAAATATATTATTTCATACAAATATCCTGATTCTGGTTGAGTTTAGGAGGGATGGTTCAATCACTTATATACTTACTGGGAAAAGCATTTCTTTAATTTGACTCAAACAGCTACAGAAACATACCACTCTATTCACTCATTAGTTCAACTAGTCAGAAATTCATTTGCTCTATACAGAGCTCCACTTCCATCCCAGGTTTGCTTTTATATATCCTTATGTATCTAGTGGAAGTAACTTGCTATCATTCTCTGACTATGGAAAAAAAAGACCATATTCATTCCACCCACTCCCTAGTTCCCATCTCTTCCCTTTGTACTTCACAGTCTGATTCTCTCAGATCTTCAAATGCAAAGTCAAAGGACCATTGAGGGTCCTTGTGTTTTTTCATGTAAGCCCTTGTGGAATCACTTACAATGCTTACAAAACTCTTGACTCACAGCCTTTTAGGAAAGACAATGCATGGATAGAAAAGCAAAAATTCCCAGGCATAGGTTCATTACATATAGAATTTGTTTTTTTAAAAGTTGGGAAGAATTGGCTTATGAATCTAATTGGGGATTTTTTGCTGAGAAAAAATTTTAATGACCTACCAATTTTCTCTTATGTGATTGGATTATTCAGTTTGTCTACTACTTGTTTTTCTTAGTTTGATTGTTTTATCCTTTGATAAATAACATTCCATTTCTTTTTGATTCTAGAATTTATCGGCATAGAACTTTTTTTTCTAAATTTTTTATTAAAGCTTTTTATTTGCAATGCATATGCATGGATAATTTTTCAATATTGACCCTTGCAAAACTTTCTGTTCCAAATTTTTCCCTCCTTCCCCTTACCCCCTTCCCTAGATGGTAGGTATTCCAATACATGTTAAACATGTTAAAGTATGGCATATAACTTTTTAATCATTTATGATTTTCTGATGTCTTTGCCCTTGTAATCTCTCGTTTCCAACTTATAACTTTTGTTGATATCACAGAATTATAGAATTTCAGTTTTGGAACGGACCTCTTTGGCCATCTAGTTTATCCCATATTTGAATAAGAACACTCTTAGTGAGACTATAGCCTGAAGGTATACATAGAGCAAGAACTGGGTCTGCCAGCACACTTCTAATACCCATTGTCCTTTTCCTTCCCCTCAGGTATTTCCTTTCCCATGGTTCATTCTTTATGATTCAGTCTGCCTGAAGAAAACCATTAAGGAGGAACTCCTTTTCCAAGGCAACCAATTTAAAGTTAGTTTGGCTACAACATGATATATGACATACATGTTTCTAAAAATCTCTCTTATGCAAAATCTATTTTGACCTTGCTTATTTTTCTTTGGTTTCTGTTTGTTGCTTTATTCTTTTGCTAAGCAATTAAAATGCAGATGCTATTAGTTAACTTCTTTTTTTTCTGATTGATATAGATTTTTAGGGCTATAAATTTGTCATTTGCTGCTGAATACAGCATATGCTGCATTTTGATGTATTGTATCTGTATTTCATTATCTTTGAAATAATCTGATATTCATTATGTTTTTATCCAATCATTATTTCCTATATGAGAGTCTTCATTTTTTATTTACCGAATCATTATTTATTACTAATTTTAGTGCTTAATAATCTGTAAGAGTTTTATGTTAGACCTCAATGATTCTTCTACTAAGGGGCTCAGAAAGTTGTTTGAAATTCAGGTATTAAAATGGCATAAATGTTGACTCAGGATCAGCAAAGTCTATAGAGGGATAGAATTACTTAGTTTATAAAATAGAGTTGTTGAAAACAGAATAATAATATGTGCTAACAGTTCTGATACTAGTTCTGCTTCTGGTTTGGTTGAATCCCAGGACCTTTTTTGTCTCCTTATTTCTTTCATGGATTTTTGGGTAGTGGTCAATACAGCCAACTTGGATTAAGGAATCTGCCAAAAATGAGAATGCACCACTTCCCTTGCATGGGGTCATTTTACATATCTAGGGTCTACCAGATGTCCCACAATCTGGGTAGATTTTATTAAGTATGAAATCAAGCAGTATATATGTTCTTGCTACAAATGTGTCTTGGTACATATGTGTCCATCAGTGTATACTCAAGTCTCTGTGTCTTGTAATGCTATCTTATCTATAAGATTGACTTCCTCTTAGAAATCCCAGATCTTACTGTGGACTTTCTGCATCCCAAATAATGTATATAGAATGGTCACAGTCTATACATATCCCTATTAGCTGCTGAACCAAATATTAATTTTATTTGGCATCTAAAGACTTTCATAACCAAGTTCCTACTCAACTATATTGAACTTTACAATCCCTTATGAATATTCCAGAGAAGCTGGCATTCTGGCTGTTCTTCATACATGGCTCTACATTTTTTGACTCTGTACTTTGTGCTAGTTGTGCCCTATACCTAGAAAATATATTTTCTCCTCCTCTCCATATTCTAGTTTTCTTTAAGGTTCAGCTGAAGTGATACTTTCTATAAGAAACCTTTCTTGATTACCCCTAGGTACTAGCACCTTCTTCTTCAGCTTTATTCATTTTATATTGATTTTGTATTTATTTTATATATTCTTGTAAATGTGCATATTGTTTGATCTAGCTAGAAAATAAGTTTCTTGAGGACAGAGACTGTTTTCACATTTTTCTTTGTAGTCCTAGCACATTGCCTGGCATATGGTGTACACTGAATAAATACTTGCTGATTGATCAATTCATTAATATAAGTTTCATAAATTTTGGGAAAGAAGTGTATTTTTTTTGTTTGTCCCATTAAGTTCTCTAAAACATCAATTCAGTCTAGTTTAATACTATTTAGCTCCCTAGTTTCTTCCTTGTTTATTTCTTTGATGGATACATAAAATGCACTGGAAATGAGGTAGAAAAATCCCTTATTTTTTTTCTTTCAAAAAAGCTATGAGGTTTTTCTTTATGAATTTTGTTGCAGCTATTAGATGCAAATATATTTGATATATCCTCATATTTCAAAAAAGCTATTAGGATATAATGTCCTTCTTTGTCTATTTCAATATTTTCTGATATGAGTTTGGCTCTATCCAGATATTGCTAACTATTTTTAATCTGGCACTACTTCTGTGGGCTGGTGATCTAAATGACGCAGGTGCTTAGTTCAAAAATATAGATCATAACTCATCCCTTTCTTTTCATCCTGTACAGCTCTTCCATCAAAATTCCACAAATTACCTGACTACTGTACTGGGAACTTTTCTCTAGATGTCTTGATCAATCAATGAATAAACATTTAGTAAATACCTACAATTGGCCAGACACTATGCCTAGTGCTGGAGATATAAAAGAAGGCAAAAGACAGTCCCTGCCCTCAAGAAACTTATAATCTAAGGGGAGACAACATGGAAACAAATATATGCAAAGAAGATTTTTACAGAATAAATAGAAAATATTTAACAGAAGAAAGGTACTAGAATTTCTTTCTCAGAATACCATTTTTCTTTCTTTTCTTTTCTTTTTTTCCCCTTTATTAAAGCTTTTTATTTACAAAACATATGCATGGGTAATTTTTCAACACTGACCCTTGCAAAACCTTCTGTTCCAAATTTTCCCCTTCTTCCCCCGCACCCCCACCCCTAGATGGCAAGTAGTTCAATACATGTTAAATATGTTAAAATATATGTTAAATCCAATATATGTATACATATTTATATAGTTAACTTGCTGCACAAGAAAAATAGGATCAAGAAGAAAAAAACTGAGAAAGAAAAAATGCAGGCAAACAATAACAGAAAGAGTGAAAATTCTATGTTGTGGTCCATGGTCTTCTCTCTGGATGTAGATAGATCTCTTCATTACTGAACAATTGGAATGGGTTTGAATCATCTCATTGTTGAAGAGATCATCATATAGTCTTGTTGCTGTGTATAATGATCTCCTGGTTCTGCTCATTTCACTTAATATCAGTTCATGCAAGTCTCTCCAGGCCTCTCTGAAATCATCCAGTTGGTCATTTCTTACAGAACGATAATATTCCATGACATTCATATACCATAATTTATTCAGCCATTCTCCAATTGATGGGCATCCACTCAGTTTCCAGTTTCTTGCCACTACAAAAAGGGCTGCCACAAACATTCTTGCACATGTGGGTCCCTTTCCCTCCTTTAAGATCTCTTTGAGATATAGGCCCAATAGAAACACTGCTGGATCAAAGGGTATGCACAGTTTGATAACTTTTTGGGCATAGTTCCAAATTGCTCTCCAGAATGGTTGGATTCATTCACAGTTCCACCAACAATGTATCAGTGTTACAGTTTTCCCACATCCCCTCCAACATTCATCATTATCTTTTCCTGTTTTCTTAGCCAATCTGACAGGTGTGTAGTGGTATCTCAGTTGTCTTAATTTGCATTTCTCTGATTAATAGTGATTTAGAGCACCTTTTCATATGACTAGAAATGGCTTTAATTTCTTCATCTGAAAATTGTCTGTTCATATCCTTTGACCATTTATCAATTGGAGAATAGCTTGAATTCTTATAAATTTGAGTCAATTCTCTAGAAATGAGGCCTTTATCAGAATCTTTGAATGTAAAAATGTTTTGCCAGTTTATTGCTTCCCTTCTAATTTTGTCTGCATTAGTTTTGTTTGTACAAAATCTTTTCAACTTAAGTTTGATAATCAAAATTATCAATTTTGTGATCAATAATGATTTCTAGTTCTTTGGTCACAAATTCCTTCCTCCTCCACAGATCTGAGAGGTAAACTATCCTATGTTCTTCTAATTTGTTTATAAAATCATTCTTTATGTCTAGATCATTTTAACCTTATCTTGGTATATGGTGTTAGGTGTGGATCAATGTTTAAAAATATATAGCAATTATTATTATTTTCTTCTTCCTTTCTACTCTTCCTTTCTGTTTTCTTCTCTTCTCACATAAATTCTTCTTTGTTTCTTCCAAATTATAGAATGACATGATATCAGAAAAAAAATCAAAACCAAAAATGAATCAAAGGAAGGTTACACACACTTGCACTGTATTTCCAACAACATCTATAACAAGAAATGTTATAAATGACATTAAGAAGGAAATGAATTAATTGAAAAAGTGGTAGGTTAGTCACATGTAGAGAGTATAGGATAATAGACTTCCTATTTGTATCCTATGTATCAAGTGCCATAAAACATTCTCTTTCTTTCTATCCAATTCTGAAAACAGTTTATTATTCATCTTCATTGTCCAATATCAATTTTTTTATGTATCAGCTCTTTGAGTTGCCCATACAATTTTGTATCAAAATGCAGGCAAAGTACATTCTTCATGTATTGAGAAAGAAAAGAAGTCCTCTAATGCTTGTTCTAGGGAGCAGTTATGGTATCCAAAAAATTCACACAAGATCAAGTATAGATGAATTTTAATCTTCATAGGTGGAAGGAGTACCCTCCTAGATAAGAGCCATATTCAATAAAAGCAAGTTTTCACTTGCTAGAACTATGACTTGACTCTGCTTAAAAATCATACTTAAAATACAATTGTCAATTTATACCACTTTGTCCATAGGACTATGATAAGGATGGTGCCTTATAAACGGTTAAGCCTGTAAAAATTGGAGCCATGATAAAAGTAAATGTGAAAATAAAGAATTATGAATAGCATTCACTTCATTAGTTTCTAGTAACCAAAAGTATTTTCTAGCAGTTTGCAAATAGTAGCTCATAGCATGATTCAGAAAATGAATATCATTTTATGGATATATTTGTGAAATAATAAAACTAAACATCCTTATTGAAATTTGGGATGAATCAAAATGTTGGTCAGAGACCTCAGAAATAGAATCTTAATTATAGGCATTATTTCAGGCTCTTTGGACTTGTCTCTTAATACTGTCAAATCTTTTGATCAGGCTGATGGAGTCGCTAATCGTGCTTTGCCTCTCACTGGGTCATATTACATTCTTTTTGGCAGTATTGAGTTTTATGAATTTTAATGGTTGCTATTAGGCAACTTTTAAATAAAAAGTGCCAACAAGAACAACATTAAAAACAAAAGACTGCCTAGACACATGGGATTCAACTTTCTCTAATGACTGTTCTACCACCAATAACCAGATAACTATAGATAAAACATAGGCTTTAAATAAAAGTCAAAATTTTAAGATGGCAAGCTTTGATAGTATTCTCTCTCCTGGCATCTTAAATACATGTAAGTTCAGTGGTGGCATGTGACCTTTTAATTGTAGGTTAAATTTCAAATTCTGAAGTCCAAGTTTTTAATATAAAGTCTCTAGGAATAAAAACATTTTAAAAAGTCTAAGTATGCTTCTTGCGATTTTGCTATTTTGACCCTTATTAATATTTTTCAGTTTTATAATAACAATAATAAATAATAATAATATCTTACATTTACATAGGGTCATCTAGGTGATACAATGGGTAGAATGTAGGACCTGAAGTCAAGAAGATCTGAGTTCAATTCCAAGTTCAACACTTACTGAGTATGGGGTCTTGGGTCACTTAACTTTTGCTTAATTTACTTTCCTCATCTGCAAAATGGGAATAACAAAGGCACCTACATCCCAAGGTTGTTGTGAGGATCAAATGAGATAATATTTGTAAAGTAGTTAGTACAGTACCTGGCACTTTTTAGGAGTGTTAGCTTGTGTAATTGTGTATTTATTATTATTATTTAAAGTTTGAATGCCTTATCTCACATGAGAATTGTTAAGGAGATACAACAGACATTATTTCCCCCATTTTACAGATGAGGAAACTAAGGCTTCGATTTATACATAATTATCTAGGTATATATAATGTATGTATATATATATGTAGTAGATATCAAAAGCAGGGTTAGAATCCCTGTCTTTCTTTCTCTAAATTCAGTACTCTATCCACTGCTATATTATTTATTTTATTGCTTTCTATATCTTTAAAGAATCTACAAGAAGGGTTTTTGTACTTTCTTACAACTAATTAATTCCTTATAAATTTGTGGTGAATTCTGTTGAATTCTCTATTTTTAGTCTGTTCGTATTTGTATTCTGTTAAAAATAGACTACATCATAACAAAGAGTATGAAGTAGAATTTTTTTTTCAGATTGATAAAATTCCTTTAATCATGAAGAGAGCCCTCTTTCAAATCATAACATTTAACAAAAGCAGGATTCACCATTTTCAGGCTTTTTTTAATCTCCTCACTTTCTTTTTGTTTTTCATGTATCCATTACCTCAGATAACTAATACTCTTTAATAGCTTCTAATGTTTTCCCATCCACTATTAAATGATCCTATGTTAATTTACATTTGTAATGAAAGGTAGGGCTTCTGCTTAGTCACTTGAAACTCTTGAACCAAAACTGTCATATGAGCTCTCTGATCAAGCTCATTATTGTTACATCTAGCATAGTTCTGTTTTTAACTTGAATGGTTAAAAAAAAATTCACAGAATGAACTAAAGATATAATGAAGACTGAGTGAAGTACTGAATTTCATTAGATTTTACAATATATTTTTGATGGAGAGCTAAAGTTCATATGAAATGATATTATAATATAATTAAATAATAGATATTTATTGAGGATCTACTATTTACAAAAATCTGACTTACATATGACGTGACTCTTACCTTCCTGGAACTTACATTCAAATAGGGAAATAGAATACCAAATAGAAATAGTTTCTTTTATTTTGTCACAGATAACTACACAGATAATAGGAGTTAAACAAAAAAGGGCCAACCAGCATTTGTTACTGGCAGATATGCATAAAAAGAAAGGAATGTGAGTCTAGGGGAATAGAGGAAAGACAACTTTGAGTTCCTTATTGAGTCCAAAGAATAGATTTAGTTTTAGATTGGGACTTTCTATTACCTTTTATTGGCTTCTTGACTAGAAGTTTTGTGACTTATATCTCAAAGCTGGTCAGTAAAACAATTGTATTGCAGAAAATAATAGAGAATAGCTGCCTGATTCTGAATAGTTTAGATCTGTGGAACCCAACAAATTATAACACAAAGCAACTAGACCAAGATGCCATACAAAACATCTAATATGGGTGCTCAGCAGAGATGACATACCCAGCAGAGAAGAGAGATATGCTACACAGAAGTTTAACAGAAAACATTGGCAACAGTTCTGTGTATCCCTTGGCTACACAATTTCTTGGTGTGTGCTTCATAATACATATCTCCTGGTTATTTGTATTTTTAAATGTATACTCTCTTTTTGTATGTGATTTTTGGTCCCACATGCTTACTACATGGGTAATACTTTTCCAATAGTAATATGACAACTTATGGGAGAATATATTCCATGTGTGTAAGAGGGACCAGTCTTCATTCTTGTCACTTTATTTACTATGCTATTTTATTAAATGCCTTTCATTTTGAACAAGTGCCCTTTGACTGACTGATAAGAATTAACAAATTGATAGAGACTTATGGAGTATTTATTCATAGAGTGCCTCAAACATGAGATAGCATTTCAAGTAACTTAAACATAAGGGAGGACTAATAGTAGTATTACAACTATAATACAATATTTTCATTAGAAGTATAAGAGTGGGATAGCATTCTCGTAGATAGTATTTTGCACTTGGAGTCAGGAAGGTTTGGGTTCAGAGTCTACCCCAGAGAATTATTTAATGTAGGACTACAGGGAAGTAAGTTACTTGACCTATCTGAGCCTCAGTTTTCTGATCTATAAATTAGAACTATTAACAATTGTACCTGGTAGGTTGATTGTGAAATTTGAGAGATCCTGTTTGAAAGTGCTATGCAAACTCGAAAGTGCTATATAAATGATAGCTATAATTATTGGAGACCTATAAATGTGCTAGGATTGATTGGAGAATAATGCCATTTACAAGGAAGGAGGACCAGAAAAATAAGGAATTAATAAAAAGCTACAAAATCTACATTTCTAGCTCTCATTTCTCTCCTGAGCTCTAATCCTTAACCTTCAACTACCTGCTGAAATTTCTGCCTGGATGTCCTCCTGGGATCTTGAACACATTAAATCCAAAACAGAAGCCATTATCTTTTTCTTAAACTGATTCTTCCAGATAGGAGGTCATGGATCAAAGATCCAAAGACAAATGGGAAATAATTTGATCATGAGGAGGGGTGTAAAATTGGATGCATGATCAGAGACACAGGGAACTTTCTAGTATGTAGAATTATTTCTGTTTCCACAGGAACTGGCATTTCAACAGCAAAATGAGAGGGAGTGAAATGTGAAAGAGTGAGGGAGGAAAAAAGGAGAGAATGAAAGAAAACTCAAAATTGTTACTTTAGAAACTTTAATTCCATGAAGAACATAAAGATATTAGAGAAGGAATAATTTAAGTATTTTGAATCAAAGAATAAAGTTTAGAATAGAAAGAGAATCAGTGAAGCAAACAAGATAAAGAAACTTTCTTAGAAAAAGTGAGAAGGAAAAAAAAGAACAAACAAACAAACAAATAAAACAAATTGACAGGAAGGAGAAGGCAAATTTTAATTAAAATTTGATGGAAGAATGAGTTATCTCAATAAAATGGAGGAAGAAAAAGGGATGGAAAAATGTTAAATAAAACTCTTAAAACTAGGAAAAGGTGTAATACATAGGGAAGGAATTAAGGAGTAGAAGAAAGATTTTTGGTAGGTAAATAGGTTACCCAAACCGAGATTAAGCAAAAAGTAAAAAATAATAACAACTAGACAAATTTCTGTTTTAAAAGAGAAAAGAGAAACAAAAAAGTTGTAGTTCAAAAAATCAATATTAGATATACAAATTGGAAGAAAATATAAACTTTATTCTAATAACTTTAAAGATGACTGCATTAAGCAAGCCAGTAAGATGAAAGTGACAGTTTCGATAAGAAAACACACTTTCACAATCTGTTGCTTATAAGAAAGAAACCTAAAAAGCAGAGAAAAACAGAATAAAAATGGGATGTTAGGGTAAAATTCACTGAATAAAGTAAATCCAAAAAAAGGAAGAACTGCAACCTTGCTATCCAATAAAGCAAAAACAAAAATTCAAAGTAGATGTGGAAATAAGGAAATTTCATTAGAACCATAGATGACAAACCAGTAACATTATTAAATTTTTATGCTTCAAATGCTACATATCTAAATCAATAAAGGAATAATTAAATTACAAGATGACATAGATGGTAATAGGATAGCAGTAGCAGACTTTAATGCTATTCTCTAATATTTGAACAAATGTATCAGAAAATGTGAAAATGTAGGATTGAACAAATTGCTGAAGAAGCAAGAGCTAAAAGAGTAATGGCATATCCTAAATGGGATATCACACACACACACACACACACACACACACACACTATATATGCATATACATATAATTTCTTAGCACTATGTAAAACTTTGACAAAAATTGATGATTAAAGCATATATTACAAATAAGTATAAAATGCAAAGAATTTAAAATATCCTAGGCCATGATCCAATTAAAATGAATAATGAAGGATCATATGTAAATGAAACAGATCAAAACAGATAGCTAATCATAAAATCCTATATAATATTGGGTCATAGAAACAAATATTTTTCAAAAGCATTTGCAAACTGTTATATGAATAAATGTTCCAAATCACTAATAATAAGAGAAAGGAAAATCAAAACAACCTTGAAGTTTCACCCCACATTCAGTAAACTTGTTAAAATGACAAAAGATGGGAACAATAGAGTTGGAGGGATTATGGAAAGATAGGTATGCTGGTGCATCAATAAGGAAGCTTTGCATCCATAAAATTATTTTGGAAAGCAATTCAGAATTATGTGAATTTAGTGCTAAATGTCTATGCCCTTTGACCCAGAGATTATACTACTAGACATATATCCCAAGAAATCATTGATAAGAAAAAATTCCTCATATACATTAAAATTGCAGAAGACTATTTGTGGTAACAAAGAACTAGAAACAAATATATCATCACTGATTGTTGAGACTAAACAAATTGTAGTATATGAATGTAATGGAATATTGTTGTACAGTAGGAAATGAGAAAAAATGACTAGAGAAGAACAGAAAGACATATGAATGGATGCAGAGTGAAATAAGCAGAAGTAATGAAAGAAAATGCACAATGACTACAACAATATAAATGGAAAGAATGATAACCACAAAACATTGAATGTTGTAAAATTCATGATATAGAAGATGTATGAGATAGCTTTGGAAATTGCATATATTTTCAGATTTTTTTAATGTATTGATCAATTTTGTCTACTGTTTTTTTCTCTTTTTCTTAAAAATGTTCTTTGTTATAGGA
>JAJPUD010000951.1:405216-426243 GCA_023553655.1 Myrmecobius fasciatus
TTCAAATCTGGTCTCAGACACTTAACATTCCCTAGCTGTGTGACTCTGGGCAAGTCACTTAACCCCAATTGCCTCAGCAAAAAACAAACAAACAAAAACAAAACATCAAAAAACAAACTTCTTAACAATCATCTTGCTGTTGAGGATGCACTTTTTATCTTTTTAAGTCATCTAGCTTTGTATTCCAAAAATAGATTCTTCACTCTCACTCACATTCTCTGTCCCATAAGTAATAAATTTCCAATGTGTACTGATGTTACCTCTGCAATATCTTTTCATTCTATGTCTTTCTTGCTACCTACCCAGCCACCATCCTAATTCAGGCCTCTGTCACCTCTCACTTGAACATCACTAGTTTTTTAATTGTTCAATTCTCCACATAGCTGCCAGCTGATATTCCCAAAGCATCCATCTGGGAATGCTACTCTGCTCTCAAGAAGCTTTATTTATTTATTTATTTATTTTGCTGAGGCAATTGGGGTTAAGTGACTTGTCCAGGGTCACACAGCTAGGAAGTACTAAGTGTTAAGTTGACCAGAATTTAATTCAGGTCTTCCTGACTTCAGGGCTGGTGCTCTATCTATTGCGATACCTAGCTGTAACTCTATTTCTTTAAAGGTAGATCATGAATCCTTCTATTTGTTACTTAAATAACTTCCTAATCTGGTTCCAACCCATCTTTTTAGGATGAATACTTATCCCTCCATCATTCTATGTTCCAGCCAAAGTGACATTGTTATTCTCCAGATATGACATTCCATTTATCTATCTCTTAGCAGGAGATAGAAGACCTTATAAGAGAATGAAAGTTTGTCTTGGGGAACTCTTGCTGGGAGTACTATTGGATTCCAGAGTCAGAGAAGGAATGTAAAGAGGATGCTCAGAAGTCATTCTAGGTCAATAGGTACAAAAGTTAACTTTACCCAAAGTAAAGAGCTAACTGAGACATTAAGCTGGAAAAAAGGTCTGAGTTACTGAGATACGTAAGAAAGAAAAAGAAGATTGAGTGATAATCACTAAAATCTAGCAGAAACGTACTGGAAGATTAAAAAAAATTCTTTTTGTCCAGGGCGTTAAGGGAAAAGGACAAAAATTAAAAGATTTATATATTATTTTGGGGAGCAAGAAAGGATCAGATAAAGTCAAATTTGTTGAGCATCTCAAAGACTGGGAGAGTGGTATCGGAGAAAATAGGAGGTGTAAGTGAGTTCCAATTTGATTTAAATATTGTTGATTCAAAGATTTAGAACTTCAGTAGACCTCAGATATCATCTAGTTCAATCTATTCATTTTACAGAAGACCAAAGGGACAATTCCTATAATTTTGTTACCTGGGGCTAGAGGATAAGTCATTTGCCTTTATTTCTGAAAGTTGTAGTTTAGAAACTAATAGTTCTTTCCATTTGATGATTTCTGTTATTTTGACCCGTTTTATAGATTAGATGACTTTGTATATCTCTACACACATATAAGAACTTATGCTGTATGTGGATTCTTATGGACAGAATGCTGCTCTGGGAGCCATAAAGACTTGGGTTCAAGTCCTGCCTTGGATTCTTACTAGCAGTGTGACACAATAAGTTACTTAACTTCTCAGTGCCTCAAGTAAGTCTTCAAGTCTGTAAGTTGCAGAGTAGATTCCAATATGCAGAGGAAGAGGGAACTTAGTGAAATTGCAAGTTCTACCTAGTATGTAATATTATATACTCTAACACACATGCATATATGTGCAGCAGATATTTATATTGATAGGAAGTATTTCTTTTGAGGGATTCTGGAGGACACTAAACACTTCTGGGTAGGAGATGTTAATAGGTATAAAAATATAGATGGCATGTATGAGAAAAGCCAGTTGGGGCTGATAGGTGAAGGTAAAGACTGCCAGGCTGTTTGCTCAATCTGGGAACTATAGAAAAATTCTGTAAAATGAGAGGGATGGTGATGGTGATAGTAGTAGTGATCAGGCAGAGCAGTGAAAAACTTGAATAAAGGCAGCAGATGCTGGAATACAGATGATTTGGACCCTAAACATGACAAAGAATAGAAGAGAGAGGAATGGAAATTGCTCAGTCAATTGGCTCAAATAACCAAGAGAGCAGGGTGCTCAGGCTACTGGAACTACCTCTACAGCGGTACTAATCTATTATGAGGTCTGAAACCAAAACATTTTGGGAGTGGAAAGTAAGAAGTGGCACTTGTTTGGCAGTGGAATATATATCCATTCCCTTGCTAAACAGATTTGGGTGTAAATCCCTTATCTGTTCTTTACAGGCAAGTTAATAAAATCTTTTCTATGTTCCATGCTTTGAAACTTGATGTTTTTGGGAGGAAAATAGGATATCCTTAGGAAAAGCTAAAATGGGCCAGATTTAGATTTTCATAGAGAGGCTTTGTGACTAAAATCTTGGATTGTTTCATTTGGGCTCTTGAAATGGCTTCTTAAAGTTATACAGTACCCTACACTAATACTGAGAGTTTGGGTTCCCAGAGGGACAGCCGCTCCCACTCTTGAGTTCTAGGGGTAATGCTGTGGGGAAGTTATTCTAATACTGGTAGTTCATATTCACAAATATGCTTCCCCTTAACAATGTGTCAATAGATGCAACATTTACTCAAGAACAATGGTTACAAAGATTTTTCTTCAGAAACTTAGGTTATAATCTCATACAAACACATACAAAATCCCCGGTGGGGTCACATTTTGGAGGTTAATAATGAATGATTACTTAGCTGCCAGTCTGACTAGGTTGATTCATTTTAGGCAATGGTATCTCTGATAGACGGCTCATTCAGGTTGGCTTACTCCTTATACTCATAGGATGAGGTATTCTGACCTGACAGGTCAATCTGCAAATGAGCCTAGTCATGCTGAGGGCTTGAGTGCTGAACTGGCTCCTCCTCATCAGGCTTAGCTGTCCTAGTCCAAGAAGATCACTTGTCCACTGGACTGTAGATGAACTGTTTTTTTTTTTTTTTTTTTTTGTGTGTGTGTGTGTGTGTGTGTGTGTGTTGTTTTTTTTGGTTTTTTTTTTTTTTTTTTTTGGCAGAGGCAATTGAGGTTAAGTGACTTGCCCAGGGTCACACAGCTAGGAAGTGTTAAGTGTCTGACACTATATTTGAACTCAGGTCCTCCTGACTTCAGGGCTGGTGCTCTATCCACTGCGTGTGGCTGAAGTATTATGGGCAGGTCATTATGGGCTGGGCAGATGCTGTGCAATTGAGTCAGAGGATCTTTCTAAGGCAGCTCATTCTACTTTTGGATACTTCTAATCATTAGGAAATTTTTCCTTATATCAGGTGTAAATTTAACTCTCTGCATATGCTAATAATAGTAAGATAATAATAGCAAAACTGGTTTTCAAAAAATACTTACTATGGCCCAGGCATTGTGCTAAGTACTTCAGTTTCTACCAACTGTTCCTGTTTCAGCTCTCTGTAGCCAAGTAGGATTAATCCAATATCTACTGCTAGGCTACCAGGCCAGACTGGGCCAGTCATTTGGCCACGGGACTAGGACTGCCTGATTAGGTGTGAGCCAATTGCTATGAAACTAGGCTGTTCACAGGGTGCCGCACCTCTGCTCAATTTATCAATCTGTTGGACTCTCTGAGCTCACTCTTTAAAGGAAAACTGCAGTCTTCACTATTTTCAGCTTCTGGCGCAGTTGGGTAGTATAAATCTCTCTTCAGTCGAGATTTTACAATACTTTATTCAGCAAGGGCAATAAACTTTAGCTTGGGATTGGAAGTAGATTCCTTTTTGTTTCCCTGATGTTTGTCACCTCTAAGCAGGAAATACATAGCCAGTAAATGTTTGAGGCTGCTTTTGAACTCAGGTCTTCCTGACTTCAGGCTCAACATTCTACCCATAATGTTGCCTCACTGCCCCAGTCTGTATCTTATGTCAAATTCATTGTCTCACTAACCTCTCTTTATATAGTTGAGTTATTGAAGTGTTTCTAAGGTGCAGGATGTTTCCTTTGTTTTTGAAAGATCTTTTCATTTTTCCTTTCCCCATGTGGCATTCAACCTTGTTCAACTCTATAATAAAGGTAAACCTTTACAATTTTAAACCCACTTGCCAGCATTTTCTGAGTCTGTGATTTAGAGATTCAGACTGCCAACAATTGTGTCAATCATTATATGTGTAGTTCACAATTTTTTGGGGCCATTTTTATTTGCGAAGTGATACTAACAGAGTTATCAGCCCATATTTTAGCTTTTATCTGTACGACTTGGAAGGAAGATAAAAGAAACTATAACCTGTCAGAAGTATAGCATCAGCACTGGGTTAGAAAAAATTCCATGGCACTTTTCCCCTTGGAGAATAATTCTGAGACTATGCCAAGTAAGCATTGACTCAGGAGGTTAAAAAGTGCCAAATAAATAGTATGATCAAATTATATGAATTTTCTTTATTCTAAAAGTCAAAGTCACATTGTTTAGTATATACAGGGATATTGGCAAAACTTCATTGTTGATTTCTGAGGGAAAACAATTAAATATGGAAAGATTAAATGCTAAGCCATCTACACCTAATAATTCAGACTTGGCAATTGCTCCTCTGTATTACTCCCACTTTGCCCTTGACTGCAAGATTCCATTGTTACAGTTAGGATGATAAGAGTGAGAAACTTTGGCTCCATGCTGTTTTGTTGAAGTTGCATAGATATTTCAGTTTGAAGCTCCTAGAGACTATACCAAAGATATCAATTCCAGTGATTCATCTTTTTCTTTCTCAATCTCAGTGGAATTTTCCAGGTACTTTCTTCAACTGAGCTGCTTAGTGAAGGTGCCTTTTATTGTGGGAAGATTACAATGAAGAGAGCCTTCTGTTTCAATGTCAGTCTTAAACTTTTAGTAATGTAATATATCACAAAATTACAGATTTTCATAGGTGGAAGGAACCTCAGAAGCCATTTTATCCAACTCAGTCCCTAAAGAATCCCCTATACAACAAGCCTACTAAATGGTCATACTGTCTCTGTTTGAAGATTCCACATAAGGGGGATCTTTCTAAGGCAGCTCATTCTACTTTTGGATACTTCTAATCATTAGTAAAATTTTCCTTATATGAGGTATAAATTTAACTCTCTGCATATACTAATAATAGTAAAATAGTAATAACAAAACTGGTTTTTATAAAGTACTTACTATGACCCAGGCACTGTGCTAAGTACTTTAGTTTCTCCCAACTGTTCCTGTTTCAGCTCTCTGTAGCAAGTAGGATTAATCCAATATCTTCCACATGTAGCCTTTAAAAAAACTTGAAGACCAGTATTTTAGACCCTTTGAGTTTATTCATTTTCAGGATAAGCAAACCTTTTTCCTTCACTTATTCTGAATATGGCATAGACTTGAGACCTTCACCATCCTAGAACCATTGCCTACTCTATTAGTATTTGGTTTATATGGAATCTTTCTGTTTTGACCTCTTTGGGATTTTTGACTAGAAGTAGGATATCTGCATTAAAAGATAGATATTTTAATTTTTTTCCTTTTACCCCTCTCCTCCTCTCTCTTGCCCTCCCCTTTCCATTTCCCCTTGCTTTTTCCTTTTCTCTTTCCCTTTGCTTTCCCTTCTTTTCTCGCAATTTCAAAATATTTTTAAGACTGGTTGCATCAGAACATAGTTCTATCAATAGTGTATTAATGTGCTTGAGTTCCTACAGTGTTTCCAACATTGTTTCATCTTTTTTATCTTTACCAATTTTTCCAGGTCTAAGATGAAACCTCATTTTGATTTGCATTTATCTTATTATTAATAATTTGGAGCAATCTTTCAAGATGTTGTAAATGTTATTATTGAACTGTTTTGGTTATGTCTGACTCTTTTTGACTTCATTTGAGATTTTCTTGACAAAGATATTGGAATGGTTTGTCATTTCCTTCTCTAATTCATTTTGCAGATGAGGAAATTGAGACAAATAAGGTTGAGGAATTTGCTTAGGGTGTTGCAGCGAGTAAGTGTTTGAGGTCAGATTTTGATTAAGAAAGATGAGTCTTCCTGACTTCAGGCCTAGCACTCTCTTCATTGTCCCACTTAGCTTATAAATTGTAGTTATTTTCAGTTGCTTGTTCATATATTTTGACTATTTATCTATGGGGGAATGGCATTTGCCATGTATTTATATTGGTATTAGCTACATATTACATACATTATATTGTTATATTTTATATGGATGTCTGTGTTTATATGCTACATATATAAATCTAAATAGATATCTCATATAGATCTATATCTTTATCAACAGATAAATATCTCTTTTCAGAGATATTTAATGAAAGGGTTTTTATGACTACTTTACAGTTTTTATTTTTTATTCTTGCTCCATTGATTTGATTCTTGCAAAGATTTTTAATTTCACATACCTGATATCATCTAGTTTATCCTTTGATTCTTTCTGCACCTTTTTGGTTAAGAACTCTCCAGTTAGGTCATAGCTATGAAAGCTGTTATCTTGTCTCATTTCATACCATTGAAAGTGATTTTTTGAAACAAAGTTTTAGGCTAGATTTAACTTGATATTGTGAAGTATATTAGTTGTGAATAGAAATTTCCTACCCAAGGGAAAATTATTATTATTATTATTTTAACTCAGTAGTATTTAACTAAGGTATTAGCTCCTTCAAAGAAGGGATCTTTGTTGTTGTATCCCCAGAATGTAGTGCAGTGCTTGGCAATGAGATATAATTCTTGTTGAATTGATCTAAGTCATAATTCATTCTGTGTTACTCTAGGTGAGGTAATTTTTGTTGTTGTTTGATAGTACATGACATAGTATAACTTAAGAGGAACAAAAAAATATTTTAAAGTTTTATGTTTCCTTTCTAAGGGGACTGGTAGAATAGTACATACAGATTGATAGGTGTTCTAAGCTCATAGTTAGGTCAATTACTTGCTGGCTCATCTCTAATTTTAATTACTTTCTTTTCCTCAATTTTGCAATTAGCTGATGCTGCTCTAAATTGTTGTCACCATCTTAATCATTATAAAATGTTTTTGGCCTGAGTGCAGTTCACCTATATAAATTTCTCTCAAATAGCTAAATTTAGATGTGGAACTTTCAAGATAGTTGTACACCAATTGGCTTGCAATTCTTGGGAAATAATAATATTAACAATAACAAAAGTTAACATTTATATAGTGATTTATACATATTATCTCATTTGAGCCTTACAACAATTCTATCTCTCTTTATAGATAGGAAAACAAGGACTGAGACAGGTTATATTACTTATTATATAATTTATATAAGTAATTTAATATTAATTATAATAGTAATTGCCTGTATAAGTAACATATTACTTATTATAGACAACTTAGATGCAGTCAGGAAGATCTGAATTCAAATCTAGTCTCAGACATTTATTAGCTGTATGATCCTAGGTAAGTCACTTAGTAAGCCTGAGTTTCTTTTATTGTAAAATTAGGATAATAATACCACCTACCTTCTCTGTGAGAATCAAATCAGATAATAATTGCAAAATATTTAGTATGATACTTGGCATAAGGTAAGCATAACAAAAATATTAACTATTATTATTATATTTTTTTGCTTTTTCCTGAGGCAATTGAGGTTAATTGACTTGCCATGGGTCACACAGCTAGGGAATGTTAAGTGTCTGAGACCACATTTGAACTCGGGTCCTCCTGACTTCAGGGTTGGTGCTCTACCCACTGTGCCAGCTAGCTGCCCCTAACTATTATTATTAATAATTATTATTCTTACTGAGGATCCCAGAACTAGCAAGTATCTCCAACAGGATTTGAATTCAGGACGTCCTGGCTCTAGGTCTTGACCTTTATCCCATTTGCCTTCTTACTGTCTACCCTAGAAATAACTGTAAGTTTACTTCAATAAACATTTAATGAGTCTTTGTGGGAAGAACTAAAGAGATTACCCAGTTGAAAAGGTAGGATCATATTCTCAGGGTAATTACAATCCAGCAGGGAAGAGAAATAGCTACTATGCAAAGAGAAAAAGTTACAAGAAGGAAAAAGAATTGCTCCTCATAACATTCCCATTGTAGTTCAGACTCTATTACCTGTGCGACTGCAATAGCATCCAAAGTAGTCTCCTTGGCCCATGCTCAGTCCTCCAACTGTCCTCCCTGCAGCTACAGAATTGATATAGCTAAAGTACATCCCTGACTTCTCTGCTCAGGAAGTTTCAGAGATTTCCTATTGTCTCCAGAATAGAATACAAATTCCTCTGTCTGATATTTAAAGCCCTTCTGAATCTAGCTGCTCTGTCTGACCAGACATTACTCCCCATCCCCTATTCTGTATTCCAGACAAAGTGTCCTATCTGTACATAATATTCTTACCTGTGTAACTTTGAATAAGTCACTTAACTCCTGGATTCCAGTCTATGCATTTATCTATACAATGAAAGGGGGAAAGATATTGTGCTATTTGATTTTTAAGTTCTCTTCTAGCTGAAAGTCTTTAATCTTATATTCCTATAATTGAAGCAATGAGGTGGTACAGTGCTGGGCCTGGAGTCTTTTGAAAGACCTGAGTTTAAAATGCTACCTCAGACACATTCTATGACCCTATGCAAGTCAATTAACCCTTGTTAATCTACCTCCTTCCCTTCCTCCTTCCCTTCCTCTCTCCCTCCCTCTGTCTCTTCCTCTCTCCTTTCTTCTCTCCCTTCTTCCCTCCCTCTCTTCTTGCCTCCCTCTCTCCCTTCTTTCCTTCCTCTCCTCCCTTCCTTCTTTCCTCCCTCCTTCCCTCTCTTCTTACCTCCTTCCTTCCTTTTTTCCCTCCCTCCCTTCCTTCTTTCCTTCCTTCCTGTCTTCCTTCCTTCCTTTTTTTCTTCATTTTTTCTTTTTCCCTCCCTCCCTCCCTCTCTCTGTTCCTCCCTCTAATTCTATCCATCTCTGTTTCTTAGAGTCGATAGCTTCCTTTGGATTTCAGATCAAGGGCAGCTTCCTATTAGAGTTGTTTTCTCATTCTCCCTGTTGTTAGTGATTCATTGTTTCCCCTTTAAAATATTTTAAATTCATTTTTAGAGGTATTGCTTCTATCCCCACCCCTTTCCTAATTAAACACAACCTTCTTGAGGACACAGACAGTTTCCTTTTTGTCTTTGTATTGACAGTTCTTGTATTTGTCATGCAGTAAATAATAGGTGCTTGTTGAATTGAAAGAAAAGAGAAGATTTCAAACACATGATGTGGGGAATGAGACAAGCAATCTGTGGAGGAGGAGTAACACTCTTTGAGCTACTTTAACAAGCCTGTCTCAGTGGAAACATTTCATGCTCTTTTTAGAGTGATTCTGCTGGATATAATAGTATATGAGAATATGCTAAATGGGCTGCAACCAATCAATAGTCCCAGAGAAATGCATGCTTGAAAGCTAGGAATGGAGTTCAATGTCCTTCTCAGTTTCATAATTTGTCCACACATAACTTTCCAAACACTAGAGAATAATCAGAGGCTTGTTCATAATGATTATTCACTGTGAAACTACATATTCTTTGGTTGCTAGAGTTCATAAAAACTTGAAGTTTTCTGTACCAAATCTTTCTTCTTCTGATAGATAAACCTTTATAGCCCTTACTACTACTTCCTGCTCCTTGCTTGTAAGGAGCAATAGAAGTAACCCAATTTTACAGCAAAGCCTGAATCATTTTGCATGAGACTCCATGGAGGGTTAACATTCATTCAAGGCTGTATGCCAGTATGAGGGAAGGGGTTGGTGGAGGAGTTTTGGAGAGGAGAGACATTCTTTTATTTCTCTGATATGTTTCTAGATTCTTTCTGGAACTTCACTTCCATGATGAAAAGAGACAGACTTTGGAGGAGTTACTCCTCTCATATAGACACACAGCTCAAGCATTTTCTTTTCTTTTTTTTTTTCTTTGGACATAAATTTATTCCATCTCCACAGGTCTGAGAGATAAACTATATTACGTTCCTCTAACTTGCTTACAAAGTCCCTCTTTATATCTAGATCATGAACCCATTTAGATCTTATCTTGCTATGTGGTGTTAGGTGTGGGTCAAGCCCTAATTTCTTCCATACTAGTTTCCAATTTTCCCAGCAGTTTTTGCAGAATAGTGAGTACTTATCCCAAAAGCTGGGGTCTTTGGGTTTATCAAATACTAAATTGCTAAAGTTATTGCATAGATTGTCCTGATATCCTATTCTATGGAACTGATCGACTGCTCTATTTCTCAGCCAGTACCAAATGGTTTTTATGACCGCTGCTTTATAATATAGATTTAGATCTGGTACAGCAAGGCCACCTTCATCTGCCTTTTTTTTTCATTAATTCCCTTGAAATTCTTGACCTTTTGTTCTTCCAAATGAACTTTGCTACTATTTTTTCTAGATCTGTAAAATAATTTCTTGGGAGTTTGATTGGTATGTTACTAAATAAGTAAATTAATTTGGGTAATATTGTCATTTTTATTATATTCGCTCGGCCTACCCATGAGCACTTAATGTTTTTCCAATTGACTAGGTTTGATTTTATTTGTGTGGAAAGTGTTTTGTAGTTTAGTTCATATAGTTCCTGACTTTTTCTTGGCAGATAGATTCCCATATATTTTATGCTATCGTATGTTATTTTGAATGGAATTTCTTTTTGTATCTTTTGCTGCTAAACTTTGTTGGTAATATATAAAAATGCTGATGATTTATGTGGATTTATTTTAAATCCTGCAACTTTGCTAAAGTTGTGAATTGTTTGTAGTAGTTTTTTAGTTGAGTCTCTAGGGTTCTCTAAGTATACCATCATGTCATCTGCAAATAGTGATAATTTGATTTCTTCATTACCTTCTCTAATTCCTTTTATCTCTTTTTCTTCTCTTATTGCCGAAGCTAACATTTCTTTTTTTAAAGCTTTTTATTTGTATAACATATGTATGGGTAGTTCCCAAGCATTGATCTTTTTTTTTTTTTATAAAGCTTTTTATTTGCAAAACATATGAGTGACCTTTCAACATTGACCTTTGCAAAAAAACTTTTTTTTCCCCAAGCTTTCCCTTCCTTCCCCCCACCCCCCACCCCTAAATGACAGGTAATCTAATACATGCTAGATAGGATAAATTATATGACAAATACAATACATGTATACATATCTATACAGTTATCTTACTGCACAAGAAACATCAGATCTAGAAAGAGAAGAAAAAAAACAACCTAAGAAGGAAAACAGAAGGCATGGAAATATTCACAGAAAGCGTTAAAATGCTGTGTTGTGGTTCACTCTCAGTTCCCACAGGCCTCTCTCTGCATGTATATGACTATCTTCATCGCAGCACAACTGGTTTGAATCACATCATTGTTGAAGAGAACCATGTCCATCAAAATTGATCATCGTATAGTCTTGTTTCTGTGTATAATGTTCTCCTGGTTCTGCTGATTTCACTCAGCATCAGTTCATGCAAGTCTCTCCAATCCTCTCTGAAATCCTCCTGTTGGTCATTTCTTACAGAACAATAATATTCCATAACATTCATATACCATAATTTATTCAGCCATTCTCCAATTGATGGGCATCTTTTCAATTTCCAGTTTCTTGCCACTACAAAAAGGGCTGCCACAAACATTTTTGCACATGTGGGTCCCTTTCCCTCCTTTAAAATCTCTTTGGGATATAGGCCCAGTAGAAACACTGCTGGGTCAAAGGGTATGCACTGTTTGATAACTTTTTGAGCATAGCTCCAAATTGCTCTCCAGAATGGCTGGATCCGTTCACAGTTCCACCAACAATGTATCAGTGTCCCAGTTTTCCCACATCCCCTCCAACAGTTATCATTATCATTTCCTGTCATTTTAGCCAATCTGACAGGTGTGTAGTGGTATCTCAGAGTTGTCTTAATTTGCAAGCTCAAGCATTTTCTTCACTAAAGAGTCTCCTATAAAATAATCCAGGCTTTTCTGGAAACCTGGGTTATTTCTATTGCTGAAATACTTTCCCCTTAGGATTTCAGGCTAGTTCATTTCTACTTCATTTCCTATAACATTAGGAATGTAAAACCAATCAAGTGAAATTAAATAAGATCCTTCCACCTTTTCTAAATTGTGCTTCACATACATGCATGTGCACACATGATGTTAGTTCCCTAAAGTTGCCCTGATTCTTGAGCTTTTTTTGAATTTGACTTGGTCATATCCTTTGATTTCATTGAGGAAAGGCTCTTGATTTTATATATGTACATGAATTCCTTAGAGATACTGGATCCTTATCAGTGACAAAGAATTTTTCCCAGTTAACTGATTTTTTTTCCTTATTTTAACTTCATTGATTTTATTCATGCAGAAGGTTTGACATATATAATCTAAATTGTCAAAGTTGCCTTTCAAGATTACATCTATCCTTTGTTTAATAGCACCTTTCTTTGAATGTTCATGAATTGGGGAATAGAACAAATTGTGACATATGATTGAAATGGAATACTATTGTGATATAAGAAATGATGAACAGGATGATTTCAGAAAAATCTGGACTTAAATGAATTGATGCAAAATGAAGTTAGCAGAACCAGGGGAGCATTGTATAGTAATACCAATATCACATTAACAATCAATTTTGAATGACTTAGCTATTCTCAGAGATACAATGATCCAAGACAATTCCAAAAGACTTATGATGAAAAAATGTTATCCACCTCCAGAAAAAGAACTGATGGAGTACAAATGCAGATTGAGGCAAACTATTTTCTACTTTATTTTTTTCATGGTTTTTTTGGGGGGGAAGGAAAGGGAAGGGAAATAAGTATCTTTTTCATAACATGATTAATATGGAAATATGTTTTTCATGATTGCACATTCATAACCCATATCAAATTGTTTACCATCTCAGGGAGAAGGTATGAGAGGTAGAAAATTTTAAACTGATTGTTTTAAAATATATGTTAAAATTATTTTTAGATGTAATTGGAAAAAAATGTACCTCTTAGAATTATGAAAAGTATCTCCTTTGGTCCTCCTTTATTTTGAAGAATAATGTAGTCTTTTATATTTAAGTCTCATGTACATTTTAAACTCATTTTAATATATAGTAATAATAATAATCACTGGAATTTATATAACTCTTTATAGTTTATTTATTTTTCTTTTTTTTTTTTTGCTGAGGCAATTGAGATTAAGTGACTTGCTCAGGGTCACACAGCTAGGAAATGTTAAGTGTCTGAGACCAGATTTGAACTCAGGTCCTCCGGACTTCAGGGCTAGTGCTCTATCCACTGTGCCACCTAGCTGCCCCAATAACTCTTTATAGTTTATAAAGTGCTTTGCAAGAATTATTTAATTTTACCCACATAATAATTCTGGGAGATAAATGCTATTATTATTCTTATTTTACAGATGATGAAACGAGGCAGACAGAGGTACAGTGACTTGCTTATAGTCACCCAATTAATAAGTATCTGGATTTGAACTAAGGTCTTCCTGATTCCAGGTTCAGCACTCTGTTTTTGATATATGGTCCAACATATTATTCAAAAGCTAATTTCTACTACACTGCTTTTAGTTTTTCCACTAATTCTTGTAAAAATAAAAGGTGTTTTTATATTTATCAAACACTGAGAGTTAAATTTTTAATGCTTCTGGCCCTTATTTATCTAGTCTATTGTGTTGATCTATATAGGTAATATATACTCATGATCTTCCTATCCCACTAACAGTGGTGACTCATGTCCCTAGAGCAAAGTTACTGAGCCCCCATTCTGATGTATTTCCTTCAATATCCATTGATTAGTTAATTTAACCTCAGTAATTAATGCTTCAGTATCATTTGGCTGTTACTATGTCTTCAATATTACTTTAACAAAGGCATATTTGCTGAAAAAACATCACAAGAACCAAAATATACCAGCTCTGATGCTGAGGATGGATATCTCTCCCTTCTACATACCTCTCAATCCCTGTGGATAGACTCGGATATAAAGTGGTGAATACAAAACATTTTAATCAAGTTGAATTCTGATTGTAGTATAACTAATGAATGAGTTGCATCCTTTTTTCTTTTTTCTTTGTGTGTGTGTGTGTGTGTGTGTGTGTGACCAGAAATTTCAATTTCTGATTCAATCCATTGCCAGATCTAGCAGGTCAATAAAAGGCTGGATTCTTTCTAGGCATTGCATTCATCCTTCTGGTTACTCTTTTGACTCTTAGAATCTCTTAAGATCACAATTAGGTCCATTCTATCTTCTATAAGAATAAGAAAGAGGAAACAAAATGTAAAGAAGTAGCAACAATGCCATATATTAACAAGCACCTGTCCGCCTGCGTGGGAAGAATAGATTTCTTGGACTTCCTCTCTATATACCTAGAGAAAAATTCTTGCCTTAATTACCACCAAGAATGAGACAGGTTTATTTTTCCTGTTCATGTTTATCATATGCACATTAATTTCTTGTTCAGCAGTCAGTTAAAAGGCTTTTCTCTTCCAAGTAAGAGATAGACAAGAAATAGTCTCAGAATACGGGCAATATTATAAGTTGAAGACAGAGACTTCCCACTACATAACATCATACATTTCCAGAAGCAAGCTCACCAAACTGACCTCCCCACTGTAACTCCCATCACATTGGTGCCAGATAGAACAGCTAACTCATTCTGGAAGGTCTGGGCTCCCCTTGGCCAATTCCCTGTTATATACTCTATTAAAATCACAACTAAACAATTCTGATGATTAATGTTTTATAATGTACTTTGAAATTCCCCCAAGGAATCTTATTCTCATGGATGCTATTCTTGAAGGAGGCAATGGAACATAGTGGACCATATCTTCTAACCTGAATCTAGGAACTTGTTTTGACTCTTTGTCTTTTACTTGTAATTTTTCTCTTTTCATATCATGCTCTCATTACCTTAGTCTATTCAATACTCTGTTCTGAATCCATAATATTCTAATCACTTCAGCCCAATCCAGGGAGATTTCTTAGAAAAGCATGGCCCTGACTTGGAGAAGCTATTTTCTTGAAATATCTCCAACATCTCAATATCTTTCATTGCAAATCTCTGTCTCATCATCTCTCAACTCTGTGAAATTACTTCTCCATGCTTCCAGAATATTCCATGTTTGTTGGTAGTTTCAAAAATCTACTTTTCCCTCTGTGATTTTTCCCCCTAATTTTTTATTCCTACTTTCTTACAACCCTAAAGACAGGAGGAAAATTGAAAGCTTACCTTCTATCTCTCCTCTTAAATCTAAATCAGCTTTTTCCTGGAATCTTCATCCTGCCTTTCTGTTCTAACTCAAAAATACCTTTATAATAACTTACTGCCAGATAATATTGATTTGCTAATGGCTAAATGAGGTTTTTCTCTTTGGTCTTGCAATTAAATTGCTGATCACTTGTATTCTTCTGATTCTCCTCCCTTTTCTTTAATGCTTTAGATGTTTTTTCCATTGCTGTTTTTCAAATGTCTCTCAATGTACAAATTATTGTGAAAAAAAATAAAATAGCCAGTTCTCCCACCAGACTATCTTTTTCCCCATTCATGGTCTTGTTTTGTCCTTGACACATACAAATATGCATTTTTTGTTGTAATATGTTATATTTATAATACTATTTCTCAATTGTTATCTAAACCTGTTTATGTTCTATTTAATCAGTTTTTATATTGCATAATATATCCACTTCTGGGTTCTTTTGAAAGAATGATACTTATTCTGATTTTCTGAATATCAAAATACTCTATTAGATTCTTAGATTTATATCTAATTTTTCAATGTAAATTAATCTCTTGGTTTTTGAAATATAAAAATTATTTTTTCTTTTAATTTTTTCTTTAAATACTATTATTTTATTTTTTCTACTTCACTTTTAATTTAATTAGTTTATTTAATATTTTTCCCAGTTACAATATTTTTATATTTGTTTTTAAAACTTTTGGGTTTTTATCCTTAATCCTCATCCCAATTAAGAAACCACTTGTGAATGCAAAACATTTTTATAAAAGTCATGTTGTAAAAGAAAACATAGATCTCCTACCCTTATGGAAAAAAAAAAAAACATGCTCAAGAAAAATAGTGAGAGACAGAGAGGGGGGGAAGAGGGAGAGGAGGAAGAAGGGGAGAGGGAGGGAGAGGGAGAGGAAGTGAGAGGAAGAGGGGGAGAGGGAGAGAGGGAAAGAGAAAAAAGAGAGAGAGAGGGAGGGAGAAGGAGAGGGAGAGGGAAGGAGAAGAGGAGGGGGAAGGAGAGGAGAAGAAGGAGAGGAAGAGAGAGAGGGGGGAAGGAGAAGGGGAGGGAGAGGGGGAGTGGAAGGGAGAGGGAGAGGGAGAGAGAATGCTTCAATCTGTATTCTCTGGTATGGATAGGATTTTTTATTATAAGTCCTTCCAGGTAGTTGTGGATCACTGTACTGCTGAGAAAAGCAGTCATTTATAGCTGGTCATCCCAGAATATTGCAGTTACTTTGTGTATAGTATATTTCACTTTGAGTTCTTGGAGGACTTTCCAGGTTTTTTTTTTTTTTGGGGGGTATCCTGCTCATCATTTCCCATATAATAATAATAAAAAATCATAAACAATTTATTCAACCATTTCCTAACTGATGGGCATCCTTTCAGTTTCTAGTTTTTTGCCCTGAAAATAAAGAGCTGCTATAGAAATTTTTGTATGTATAGATAATTTTTCTTTTATTTTTAAAATCTCTTTTAGAATTCATGCCTAGTATGTTGAAGGATACTCATGAATTTATAGCCCTTTGGGCATAGATCATATCTTTGGATAATTTATCATTTGGTGGGGCATGACTCTTATTTTTTTATAAATTTGCCTCAATTTCCTCTATGTTTGAAAAATGAGGCCTTATCAGAAAAACTTGCTTTAGAATTCTTTTTACAATTACTTTTGCTAACTGGATTTCTAATTTATTCTCTTTGTCCTTTTACCCTGTCCCTCCTCAAGAGTGTTTTGCTACTAATCACTCCCTCCCCCAACATACCCTCCCTTTTTCCTGCCCTGGTGCAACTATACTTGAATTGTTTCTGGATGTTTGCAATATTTTCTCCTAGACCTGGAATTTTTAGAATTTGGCTTTAACATTTCTGGGAGTTTTCATTTGGGGATTTCTTTCATAAGGTGATTGATGGATTCTTTCAATTTCTATTTTACCCTATGGTTCTAGAATATCAGGACAGTTTTCCTTGATAATTTCTTGAAAGATAATGTCCAGTCTCTATTTATTTTATTAATCTTATATTTATGACTTTCAAGTAGACTAATTATTTTAAAATTATCTCTCTTAGATCTATTTTTCAGGGCAGTTGTTTTTCCAATGAGATATTTCACACTCCACCCCCATTTGAAAGTGATCATGCAGCTTCTGCTTCTAGACTAGTGATGGGAACCTGACTATCTCATTAGATAGTATTATCTAACTACTTTTTTTTTAATCTAACTACTACATAAGTCAAGCCATCTTACCTTCAGTAGCTTTCATTTTTCCTTTTCCCTTTACTCCATATAAAAATATTTTTGTTTATAAGTTAATGAACATAGAAAAACTCACAGTTGAACTCAGAGTAGTAAGAGACCTTTTAATAAATAATCCTATTTTCAGGCATCCTTTAGTTTCATATTCTAGCACTTGGCATATTCTAGGTAGTGTTTCAGACTAGATAGTATGAGAGAATGGAGAACATTTTTCCATGATTGTGTTCTCTTCTGGGGTCACTGTTTTCTTACATCATACTTTTCTTGTCTGGTATATCTTTCAGCTCACAGTCAGTGGCGATAGTTCTTCACAGTATTCATTAGTTGCCCTCTGTAGTTCTATCTCCTTTGATGACTTTCATAGTTCTGTTATCCTCCATCAGATGGTTTTTGTTATTTTCCCTCATGAGACAAGATTTCTAACTCTGACTTATATGGACAACTAGTTCCTCAGCTGAATTTGTTTATGATGTAAAAATATACATCTGGGTCAGCGTGCTTTCATTATTTTTAAAGATCCTATTTCTTATCAATTTCTTTTATTTTTACAACTTCTTTACTCTGAATATATCCTTTCCTCTTCCCATTTCCAATGAACCATCTCTTATAACAAAGATTCAAAAAGGGGAAAAACAACCCATTCAGCAAAGTCAATTAAGGCATTAAATATCTGACACTATACAAAATATTTTATATCTAGAATCTTGCCCTTCTACAAAAAGGAGTTATATTTTCTTATTTTTTCCAGTGGCTCAATTTATTTATTATATAGAATTTAGCTTCATTAGTTCATTTCCAATTGAATTTTTTAGTCATTTGCATTGTTTTCCTAGTTATGCTTTCTTGATTCATGTGGAAAAGAGAATTGAATTTAACACTTATTTTATAAGAGATTCATGGTTGGGGATTAAATTATTTGGAAAGATAGATACTTAGATAGTTAGACAAGAAAATAGAGCATTTTAAAGCACTTATTATGTGCCAGGAACTATATTAATAGTTGAAGAAACAAACTTTCACAAGAAAGACAGTATCTTTTCCCAAAGGGCTCCCATTCTAATACAGGAATACAAAGGAGAGTTGGAAGTAGAGTAGTGTTTGGGATTGTGAAGTTTATATAAAAGATACTTATCTTTTTTAAACAAGCATATTTGCTAAAGCATATTTGCTAAAGTGCTGAATAGTGGATCTGGAGTCAGGAAAACCTAAATTCAAATCCTGTCCCAACCATTCACTAGTGATAAAATCTTGAACAAGTCACCTGACCTCTCTCAGACTCAATTTCTTCAACTGTAAAATGGGCATATTATAACATCTGCCCTCGTAGTTGTTGTTCCTATTAAACAAGCATTTGTAAAACATTTTGTAAAATTCAAAGTGTTGTATTGATGCTAGATGCTATTGATGATGGCAACCCCTGGTTATGTCACAACCTCTATTGAGAGAGGTTGAGGTTCTCTCTCAATACCCTCAAACAATTCTGTAAGATTATAAGTGGCAGAGCCAGTGCAGATCTGCATTGATAGAGGAAGGCTTTTTTTTTTTTAACTGAAAAATCCCTGTACCAATAAGAAATCATAGACCTGGTTTCTTCCCTCCTCTCTCAAGTGTTCCTTTCCCCCAATAAAATCTTTTGTTAATGCTGAAAACTTTTGAGGAATAGAGAACACCTAATAGAATCAGGACACTTTAATGCCAGATTTCTTTAAGAAAAAAAAGACTGATGATAATTCTCATGACCTGAGTATCTTTTCAGTTCAAAAGGAACTTCCAGCAAATATCATTGTATTATAGATTTCAAGCTGAAATGGACCTTAAAGGCCATTGAATATAACACCTCTCAATTTAAAGATGAGGAACAGCAACTAAATAAGGTTAAATATTTGTCTAGGGTCATACTAGTCCAACCAGAGGCAGATTCGAATTTCATGGTGTTTTTTTTTTTTTGTTTTGTTTTGTTTTTACTCTAAGCCTAGCTCTATATCTATTGTGCTTCTCTTAATTAACAGAAGGTGTTTGTGCCTAAACTAATTTCAGTCTGGATTTGAGTCAGCTTCAAAATTTGGAGAATGGCCCTGAGTAAGGAACTGAATGCCAGAAAGAGCTCCATATTAGAATGGTCAAATAGAACATATTAGAATTTTAATGTTCTATTTAATGTTCAGAAACCTGAGCTGATAATTCCCATGGAATTAATTTTTCTTTTGCTTTGTCTGACAATGATAATATTTGTTAGGATTTACATAGTATTTTAAGATTTGCAAAGCACTTGATTAATAATTCACTTTAACCTCTATTCTTATTCAATAATGCCTGACTCTTCATGACTCCATTTAGGATTTTCTTAGCAAAGATTCTAGAGTGGTTTGCTATTCCTTTCTAAGATTATTTTATATCTTCAGATGAGGAACTGAGAGAAACAGCCTTGAATGACTTGTCCAGGGTCACACAATGAATAAATGTCTGAGGCTAGTTTTGAACTCAGGAAGTTGAGTCTTCTTGACTTCCCATCTGGCACTCACACAGGTAGGTACTATTATTATCTACTTTTTTTTTGTTGAATCAATTGGAGTTAAGTGACTTGTCCAGGGTCACATAGCTAGGGAGTGTTAAGTGTCTGATTTGAACTCAGGTCCTCCTGACTTCAGGGCTGGTGCTCTATCCACTGCACCAACTAGCTGCCCCATCTACTATTTATAGATCAGAAAACTGAGGCAGAATGCTTTTCCTAGCGTCACATAGCCAGTAAGGCTGGATGGATCTTCTTGACTTCAGATCTAATGTCATTTTGATGCCTCTACATTCATCTAGCTATTCTGGACAGATGTTTATTATACTTCTTGTATAGTATTTAAGTAATATAAAGAATGTCTCCATAAAAAATGGTTTTTATATATTGTCACTATTATTCCCTTTATCTTTTCTGTAATCATAAATTCAAAGACCTTACTCTCCCCACCACCCAGGGAGTGGAATAACTAAGACCAGGAACAAGGTCAGCTAATGACATTTTTAATAACTAAAATTAATTTCTCCAACAGATTTTTTACATTGTGCACATGCAAGTGGAGCCTTCAGTCTTGCAACTAACTATTTTCTTTTCTGATCAAGTATATCTCTTATGATATCTTTTTGACTTTTTATCTATGCTATCTGTTATTGGTAGTGTGTTGTACCTATTCAATCCATTGCACACCTCTCCACAGCATTTCACATGATCTGAAAGATGAATTCTTCATTCAGTGGGAAATTTCATAACTTTCAGACATATAATATCAACATTGAGAAAATAAGAACTGCAACAGCAAAAAGTGAATGGAAAGTGTCTATTGTTCAGATTATGATTTGGATTTGGCAATACCACCTACAGAACTATCCCAGGAATACACATATTTTAGATAAATTCTGAGTGGTCGAAGATAAGAAACTTGTAATTGATTAGAGAGAATAGAG
The DNA here is from genome assembly GCA_023553655.1 of Myrmecobius fasciatus. NCBI lineage: Eukaryota > Metazoa > Chordata > Mammalia > Dasyuromorphia > Myrmecobiidae > Myrmecobius > Myrmecobius fasciatus. Next base: position 426,081 of record JAJPUD010000951.1, read on the forward strand.
TGAAGTTAAATTACATTTGGAAAATTATGTAGTGGTGTTAATGATTTCAAGCTTCTCCTTGAAACCAAATCTGTTCTTCCCTCCCTCCTCTCTCTCTCTCTCTCTCTCTCTCTCTCTCTCTCTCTCTCTCTCTCTCTCTCTCTCTCTCTCTGTCTCTCTGTCT
>JAJPUD010000951.1:436741-527774 GCA_023553655.1 Myrmecobius fasciatus
GGGGAACTACCCATACATATGTTATACAAATAAAAAGCTTAAAAAAAATAAAACTTTGGATCTCCTTTTCTAGTTTGTTGACTTTCTTTTTCATAATCTTGTTTTTTCTTTAATTGTCCTTTTTCTTTTTCAATTTTTCCTCAGTCTCTCTCATTTGATTTTTAAAATCTTTTTTTAAAGTTTTTCTATAAATTCTTTTTGGACAGGTAACTATTTAACATTAATCTTTAGGGTAAGAAAGAATTTTTTTTTAAACTTTGCCAGTCTTCCTCTCAAGCTGAATCCTGGTCTTCTTTCCATAGTAACTTTCTATGGCTGGATTCTTTTTCCTTTGCCTGTTTTTTTTTTTAAATAAAAGTTTTTTAGTGTAATCACCTCTAATCCTAAGGGGGGGGAGGGGATTGTTACCTCTAACCTCAGTTCTTCCTTCTGGACTGTAATTCAAAACCAAGGACTCCACCTTCCTGTAAGCATTGAAGTCAGCAGTATCACTGCTCCACTGCTTCTGCCCTCACCAGGTAGTTGCTGGTTCCTTCTTGCTCAGGGCCACTTCTCAGTAACACAGTTGGGCCTGGTATTCCTTGTCAGCAGAGATTTCCTCAATCTTCCCAAATTTAGACTTCTGACTTCCCATGCTATCCCAGAAGACCAGGCAAATCTCTGCCTCGGGGTCTTTCTCCCTCACTTAGTTGGCTGTCCCAGTAGGACCTCTGTTCTGCCTGAAGTCTTATTTTTCACCAGTCTACATTGATCCTAAGGCACAATTTTGTTTTATTTGTGGGAGAAATCTGGAGAGCTTGTAATTTTCTGACTTACTCTGCCATATTCCCAGAATCCTTTTCCAAAATGATTTTTTTTAATGTTAGGTAGCTAGCAAGCATGAAAGACAAGGTGTAAAACCAGATCTCTTTACTCTTAGTAATGTATTCTTTGTACTATGTCCTACTATTGATAATATGACTTTCAGCTGGAAGGAGGGTATGTCAAAGTGGAGGATGGAATATGGAATTTTAGAGGAATGCAAGATTATAGAATGAATTGATTTCTAAATTATGGGCTAAGCTAAATCAGGAGTAATGAAGGCAAAAAGAAATGTAGCAGAAAGCCCACAATATAAACAAGAGGTTCTGGATTTGAACTTTACATTTGCTATTTACTCTCTGTGTGATTTTGGACAAGTCATTTGTTTCTCTGAGTTTCATTATCTTTATCTATAGAATGAAGGGCTTAAATTAGATTATACTTAAAACTACTTCTGGTTTTAAAACCTATGAAAGGATAGAGGATAAAAGAGATTCCAAATATATTTTGGACCAGAGTATGAAGTTTGAATCATACACCAATGGGAAATGCTGTGAACAGGCCAGGTGGAGTTTCAGTGACCACGTATGGTCTATTTTGTACATCAAAGCCTTCTGTTTTGACTATATGGAGAAAACTGACCTTGTGAAACTAGGACAAATGTTATCAAAAAACTGAATGAATGGCTACAACAAAGGAAATATGAGTTGTTCTATGCTTTTACTACATACACTTTATAGGACTCAGTATGTGAAAAATTTTCTTTCCATTTTTCCCCCTGTAGAATTGAAAGTAAGGCATTCCACTAGTATCTGAAATGTTCAGTCAGAGGAATCTTCATTGTAATGCAGAGCTGAATAATACAAGGAAAGCAAAGGATAAAGACCAGTTTCTGTTTAAGGCTATAAGATGAGAAATCAGTAAACAAAACAAACAGAAAGCACAAATTTTGAGAGATTAAAAGTGACATTTTAGATCCTAATGTGAAGCTATTGGTTCATTTTCTTTTTATATATAGCCTCAGCAAGAGGTTTCTAAAACACTGGAAGGAAGACTCACATGGAAAGAAGTGATTAATTCTGATGATGAATGACTGTTTTGCTTGAATTAATTTGTGGCAAGTGGCAGGGAGGAGGAGAGAGAGAATGAGTAAGTGAGTGAAAAGAAGAGAGAGATAGAAATAGAGACAGAGGGATAGAGAGACAGAGGCAGAGAGTACTGTAATGTGCAAACTGGGAATCTGTGTATTTATAGGTTTTGGGGAGTGCCCAAGAACTTATTCTTAAAAGATTTGAAAATATCTCTTGGAGTGGAATCTTAGAGGATTGTGGGCTGCTTTTAGGATGAAGCTTGACTTGGAGAGTGTGGGGAGAGCAGAGAATTAAGGCACTGTATAGGAGTAGGCATTATCATCTTGTGAATTTGAATGACTATTCAATCCTAGTTCCTTTCTGTCAGTTTTAGTGTTTAGTGACAATGCTGGCATAAAATTTACAGGTATTATATTTAAGCTCCACCTGAGAAAAGAAAATGCTTAGGGAAGTGAAGTATAAGTAGATTGAGAGCCAGAGGATCAAACTATGAGCACAAGTAAGTCTCTAAAAAAGAAGCTTTTGAAATGAGTCAGAAGACCTGTGTTCAAATCCTAGTCCTAATAATTATTAGCAATGTTCCCTTGGAAAGTCAATTAACCTCTCAGAGCTTCAGTTTCATCATCTGTAAAATGAGGAGTATTGACTAAAACATCAAAGATTCCTTCCATTTATATATTCTATGATCCTATGAAATTTAGATCCATACTTTAGTTCTGCCAATTACTAACAATTTTTTGTTTGTTTTTGTTTTTTTTTTTGTTTGTTTTGTTTTCATTTGTGCCCATCTCTTCATGATCCCATTTGGGGCTTTCTTGCCAAAGTTGCTGGAGTGGTTTGCCATTTCCTTCTTCTGTTCACTTTATAGATGAAGAAACTGATATAAATGGGATTAAGTGACTACTCAGGGTCACAGCTAGTAAGAGTCTGAGGCCACATTTGAATTCATGAAGATGTCTTTCTGATTCTCAGTATAGCACTCTGTCCACCCTGCCACCCAGCTCCCCTGATGTGACTTTAGGCAAGTCATTTAATATCTTTGAAATTCAGTTCCTTCATATGGTAAGTGGGAATAATGACTGTTTCAATAACTATTTCACTGAGTTGTACAATCTAAAGTGTTATATAAAAGTGAATTATTATTAGTATTATTAATTATACATTGTAAAGTCTCTTTCTCTGGGCCTTAAATTTCTTCATATCTAACATGTGGGCTTGGATTGGAAGATGTTTAGTCTCTTCTACTTCCAAATTCCATAATTCCCTATATTGCTTTGAAAGAGTTGAGGAAAATGAGGAAAATGAAATGTTATAAATTTGACTTTAAACTCTAATATTTTAGAATGAAAAAGTCAGCATTTATAAAGCATATTACATATGCCATCCTATTTAATCTTCCCATGTTTAATCATGATTAAACATGATGTAGCAGCCCATAATTCCAATCAAAATCTTATTTTCCAGTTCTACATTCCAAATGCCTGCTAGATATCATCACCTGAATATTCTCTGGCATAAAATAAGGCTGTAAAGATAATTTGGAGGTGAATTATTCAGGGTTTTAAAAGCCTTGACGAATAATAAATGTTTTGTTTCCCCTAAAACAATAGGGAGTCACTGAATATTTTCTGAGCAGGAGATAGCACCATACAAACATGTGTCTTGAATATATTTTATTATTCCTTTAATAACTACAGGACATCTTCTGCTGTTTGACATTTTGCTTTGGATGTGACCTGTCAAAATTTTTGGGCTTACTTAGGTTTAGTAAGCTTGGGCTTACTAAGTAAGCATTCAAGCTTACTTAGGTATACATTCAAGCTAATACCTTACACTGAACCTTCGGAACCAGTCTCACCTGACAAAATTCATGGTCAGGTACTAAAAGTTTACATATATAATGTGACTGTTCTCTCTGAACTTTAATACCTCTAATGAGCAGGTGCTGTTAGAAACTGACTCTTAAGTTAATTGAATATAAAAGCTACTAAGAAATTGCCCTATTAAATTGTATAAATATTTTTTGTTTCATAGATTCTTGAGCCTGTAGCCCATATTGAGAATACACTGCATGAGCCTTACTGCCACAGATGGCCATGAAGCTCTTGCTTATGGACTCTTTGGGAAGTATATTTGGTTCTGGAGCATGAAACTGTTTCTGGATGAAAGACCAGAATTGTTCTCATTGTTTTTCAGATAATATATTTTTGGACAAAAATTGAATTTGAAAACCTTTTGGCTCTTCTACAACTGAGTTAATATTAAACACTGTTTAGTTACGGAAGCTCCAGCTTTGTTAATAATTTCTTGCTAGAAAGGACATTTTCCATCTTTCTGAACATAATTTTTTTCTACATAATTGTATCTCTCTATAAATTAACTTTCAACTAGTGTCAATTTAATAGGTCAGAACTTGAAGTTACATAAATCTTGATTAAGTTGTCTAGATTCATTGAGCTTAATTTTGTGACATCCCAGCCAACTGTTTTTGGAATATTTTAAAATTACTTTTTAGTTAATTCTGAAATTGGCTATAAATACATCTATGCTATTTTATTAAAATTTCTTTTTTTTTTCTCAAGGCAAGAGAGCTGGTGTTTAATTTTAAACATGCATTTAAATATAGCCCAAGGGCATGAACAATTGGAATGATTTTATCAGGGTTCTTTTGTGTTGCTAAAAGAAATTAGGTAATACCTTAAATTTGTGATCAGTTGATTTGTAAAGTGATAGTAAGACATACTACCACTACTGCATTTTCCATGTGACATGGCCTATCATACATAGTGACAAGCAGCTGGTATGATGCTTTCCAATTTGATTATTACATTTATATTCGTGAACAGACACATTTGAATCCAGTCATGTATGTATATAATAAGCACTTCAGTTTTCACCAACTAAAACTATAAGTAGAAAAAACTGTTTTCTTCTCTGACATGGCTACTGCCCTGTTGCAGATCCTCATCATCTCATACATGGACTATTGCAATAGCCTACTGGATGAACTGCTTTGCCCCAAGTTCCTCTCTACTTCATCCTTCCATTCATCTGCCAAGGTGATCTTAAAGTGTAGGGTTGATCATGTCATCCCACTACTCAATAAACTCCTATTACAGCCAGAATCAAATAAAATTCTGTTTGGCATTTAAAGACTTTAGAAACCTACCCCTCCCTTTCCAGTCTTTTTAACCCTTGTACCCACTACATAACATTCATCCCCTTATTATTCTTCAAATAAGACACTCAACATCCATTACTCAATTTTAAACATTTTCACACATTGACATTGTTATGCTCTCCCTCCACATCTCTGCCTTCTGGTTTCCCTGACTTCTTTCACACTTTGCACAATGTCTGGCACATAATAGGAGATTAACAAATGCTTATTAATTGACTAACAGAAAAGATAAGATTATTCTGTGTAAAGATTTTTAATTTGAAGTCAAAAAAGTTGTGATGGAATCCTGGGTCTGTTATTTTCTAAAGGTGTGATTTCAAGTCTTGTGTTCCCTTTACTACTCCTCAGTTTCCATTGTATCTATGAAATGAAGAGGTGCATTAGATTTTATCTGAGGCTTCTTCTAGCTCCAAAACTTAAGATCCTAAAAGAAAAGTGATATTTATTTATTTAGGATATATTATACATAATAATCATAATTAAAATGACTGATATTTATATAGTTCTTTAAAGGTTACAAGGTGTTTTGTTTGCATTGTCTTATTTGAGTCTGACTTCAGTTCTATGAGGTAGGTACTATAGTAGTATTATTTCTACTTTATATGTGAGAATAAGCTCAGGGAAGGATTCATTCATAGTTAAAAAGTTAGAGATGATGAATTTAGGCCTTGAAGGAATTAAGCAAAGGAGAGAAGGCTGAGAATAATTTAATCATCTCCCAGGTGAATTAATGAAATGAGGAGTAAAGAAAACTTTCTAACCTCTTCTAACAAAGAAAGAGGAATAGTACTTCTATCTCTGGTTAACTATAAGGGAGAATTTTCACCTCAATACACTTTATAAAAGAATTAACTATCATGAGGTCATAATTAAGTACCCATTCTTATTTATCTTTTTTTTTGAAAATTTGATGGGACTAAACTCTTTAACGATGAATCTCCCTGGTCAGGGGCAAGACAATACAATAGGTTATTATCCTTAAAGGAGTCAACATGGTATATTAGAGAGAGAAGATTTCAATTCAAGAAATAATATTTTAATGCCTACTATGTACAAAAAAGACACTACAGATTCATAGATTAGCATAATCTATGGTATGTTGAATAAAGAATTAGAATTCTTATATGAAATAAGTTCACTCAAACCTATATGAGAACCAGGACTAAATTGCAGGCCGGTGAGAATGTGACCGTTATGTGAACTTTGTGACTCGGCTCAAGTTAACAGACCTAGATAGTGACTCCAGGAACTAGCCCCTCCTGGAACTGTTTATGCTTGAAGGGACTCGGCTACTCCCTTCTCGCATAACTTTGTTCAAATATGTCTCAAGGACGGTCTGTTTCTTGGTCCAAGCCATAACTTTTCACATGATAAAGTGACTTGTTTTCCCTCTTTGGTCGCATCCTTGACACAAGTGCAAGATTCCAACTGCTAGACTAGTTGGCAATGTGCCTTCTTTGAATCAAGACCTATATGAACTAGCAAGCTTCTGAGCCTCTCCGGAATCTCACCCACGGAGATGACGATCTGCCTGGGACCTTCCCATTCGGGACTCAGAGGCTGTTGAACCGGGATTCCCCAGCTGAAATTTCAAGAGTTGGTGCTCCCCCGAATTGGTGATGTTTTCTTTATCTTTCTCTACTATCCTTATTCTTATACTTATTATACTTGGTTTATTTTGTATTATTTGCTGTATTGGATATTATTGCAAGCAATCTATTCCTTTTATCATATAATTAAAAGTTACTTTCTTTTTTAACTGTCATAACGAGTGTCATTTACAATAACGAATCTGAACCAAAATACATTCACAAAACATATGTCTAGAAAATCAGTCCAGAAAAAATGGGGAAATTGGAGAATGAGGAGAACATTTTCAGCTATAGAGATCAGACAAAACTTCATATGGAGAAGGTGGCTTCGGAATTGTTGAAGAAGACTCTTAAATTAATGAAGGTGAGTTGATCTTGAATTCCAGATATAGGAAGAAATGGCCTGTAGGAAGGGACAAGTTTGGAATAAGCCAGATGAGGAATAGTTAGTAGTCCAGTTTGTCTGGAATGCAAACTTTGTGAAGACATAGAAGTATGGGTGTGGGAGATATAAAATTATAGAAGGTAACACGTGCCTTCATGGATTTTGTAATGTAGTTGGAAAGAAGTCTCTACTATAGACATTTTCAATGGAAGATCATATATGCTAATCCCCAAATGATAGTATAGATAAATATGTGCTATTTTGGTTGAATCTAAATACACTTGGGGGTCTAGGTGGTTCAATGGATAGAATGTCAGACATACATAGAATTAGGAATACTCCTCTTCCTGAATTCCTGAATCCTGAATCTGGCCTTAGATATTAGCAATTTGACCCTAGAGAAGTCAATTAGCCCTGTTTGTTTCAGTTTCCTCATCTGTAAAATGAGCTGGAGAAAGAAATAGGAAATCATTCCAGTATCTTTGCCAAGAAAATTCATAAAGAATGCAATATAACTGAAAAATGACTAAATTACAAAAAGAAAAAATACACATATTATGGACATTACCCTAACCACCCACTGGAAACAATTCAATTGATTCCTGCCCTTCCCTAAGTTTAGACCAGACCTTGTCATGGCCCTATTCAATAAACTCCAAATGGCCTCCCATTATGTCTAGGACCAAATAAATTTGATGACTCTTCCCAGAAATCTCCTTTTAAGGTGATCAGTGTAGACAAACCATGTCTTCATTCTTCTTCGGCCTTCACTCCTGACTTTCTCTATGTCTCCAAAACCTTTTCATCCTAGAAGTGTCCTTTTTCTCTCCCCCACCTCTTCTTTTTATTTCTTTTTATATGTTCCTCCATTAGAATAGAAGCTCTTTGAAGGCTAGCACTGTCTTTCTACTTGTATTTATATTCCCAGTGCTTAGCAAAGTGCTTGGTACATAGTAAGTGCTTAATAAATACTTGTTGATTGACATTTAAATCTCTTTATAGACTAGCTTTTTTCTACCTTTCCAATTTTCCTACACTTTACACTGCTCCATGAACTAGATGATCCAGCTCTATTAGCATATTTGCTTTTTTCAGACATGAAATTCCAACACCTTATTCTTACTCCATCTCTTTGCCTTTACTGACAGTCCCTCATGCTAGGAATGCTTTCCCACCTCAAATTTGCCTTATAAAATTATTGATTTCCTTTCAGGTTCAAACACCTTCTGTAGGACAGAGCTTTTTAAAATTTTTCCACTTGTAACCTCTTTCTACCCAAGAAATTTTTATGTGACTCTGGGTATATAGATATATAAAATACAAACATTTTCTGATAATAAATCATGATTTCATGATCCCCCCACATTCAATTACAAGACTCCCTATGAGGTCATGACTCACAGTTTAGGAAGCTAGGCTGCAGGAAACCTTTCCTTGTGCCCACATGTTAGTTCCTTCCCTTTTAAAGTTACCCTTCATTCATTCTGTATGTATCCTGGGCATATCTACCTTTTCCCTCTGTTAGAATGTAGAATTCTTGAGGGCAAAGTCTGTTTTTGCTTTTTTTTTCTCTGTACCAGTTAAGAGAATGACATAATGCTTATTTGTTAGCCTTTCAGAGCACTTGTGCATATTTTGTACAATTTTGAGTAAACCTTTGTGGTTTCTAGAAACTTCTGATATTTAAGTTCAGATGTAGGAGAAAAGTTCTTAGAGATCATGCAGTCTAAAACCATATTTGAAGCATGGCCTAATCTATCAACAAATAACATGCAGACTATATCAGGCTCTAATGCTCTAAGATTTCTGAAGATTTATTTAGAGGTTTCTTCAGTAGCATTTTTCTCTACTAATTACATGATCTAATCTTATCCCAGGTGAAATGAGCCAATTGATTTTGTTTTGTTTTAAATTGTTATTTTGCTAACACAAATTAACTGTTATCTGGAAAGTTAAAATATTGAATTTGATGATTCCATTCCATTCTGTTTATTAAGAATACATGCTAAGCCCAGGGGATCTAAAAACAAAAACAAAATTTTCCTTTCCTACAAAGAGTTTATATTGTATCTGGGATTAAAACGTGTATAAAATTAAAATCAAAAGAAATTCAAAAGTATTTGAATAATTATTTGAACAATAATAAGTGAGTGGGTCAGGATAGGTCTGTAGATGGTGGCCCTAAGCTTAGTTTTGCAGGAATTGTGGAAGGAAAAGATGAGAATGGGAGTGTGTTTCTGGCTGGGGAGGCAGTTTTTCAAAAGCACAGAAATGGGAATGTACAAACCAATTTGTCTCAAATATTGAATATTTGGCTAGAGATAATATGCAAGAAGCATGAAATAATAGAATACTTGGTTAAGTAGGAAAGCAATTTCATGAATTTCTATATGATTTTCTTTTATTTAACAGGAAGTGATTACAATGCTGTTATAATTTAATAGCCAAACTCACAAATTAATTATTTCTTCTTCTTTTTAAAAAAATAATTAGAACATTACAGTGAAAGGTTATGAAATCAACCCTACATGGGTAAGTATCAGTCCTATTTAAATAAGGAAAACCAGGCTATGTAACAGAGATGTATTTTACCATAGTCCAGAGGATAGCATACACATTTCAAATATGTCTGAGGGGAATATAGAAATTGTGTATATTATAAGTAACTTAGAGAGATGACAGATTAATCTGAGCAATTAGATTCCTGAGAAAGATCAAGATACTTAAGTCTTATCTTAGTCACTCCTAATTATATCCATCTACTTTTCCCTGTGGAATGAGTCATTAATGCAGAATTGTGATTCAATCACAGAGTAATCAACCAATCTTGATTTTAGAAGACTAGCCTACTCAAAAAATTCTTGGGTATATGCACATGCCAAAGGGTTCTGTGATTCTTTAATGGAGTTACTGCTTATTGGTATGCTTTTCCAAAAAGAGTGTATTTATGTAAAATCTTCAATTAGTCCATTTACATGTTAATATAAAATTATGCAATGGGGAAGAAATGTACTTGAGCAAACTGGTGAAAAATCTTAAATCCAGCACAAATGTTTTCATAAAATGATATGACTATCTCATTTAATAACATTTCCACTATATTTGCATGTAACATTGTGACAGCTAGATATTTTCTTCACTTGGTATCATAAATTTGAATGGGTAATAAGTTGTTAAATGGTTGAAATTATTTAAACAGGTGGTCAGTGATTCTAAGGAAAGAAATATTACTTCTATTAAGAATACCTGTAGATTGTGTTTATGTAGTAATTTACATATATGCAATTTAAAAATAGCCCAGAATCAATGTCAGAATTAGTATAATGAAAGAAATATCTGTCTATTCCAGGGAGGGATACTTCTTTGTTTTCATGTTTCCCATCCATAACTACTGAAATATTTTCCTACAAATACCAACTGATGGCACCTCCTTCATGAAGCTTTCTTTGAATTCCTCTGAACCACCTCCAAACCCAGCAATTTCTCCTGTTGCATTAGAACCACAGTTAGAGTGGGATATCATATCCTAAGGAGTGCTGAAAGCATTTGGATTTTTTTCAGCAGGTGTTATCCTTTCCCCAAAAGGAAAACAAACAAACCCCTCTCCCCTCAAACTTAGCATTTAGTTAGGAAGAATAGCTAGTTAAAACATGAAACTGGTTAGAAAAGATAATTAAAAAGAAAAATGACAAATCATGGAGGGACTGTGGGAAAAGAAGCAAAACAATGCCCTTCTAGTAGGGCTGCAAATTGGTCTAGCCATTCTGAAAAGCAATTTAGAACTATGCCCCTGAAGTCACTTAATTGTGCATGTCCTTTGATACCACTACTAGGTGTGTGGTCCTTTTTTAGAAAAAGGTAAAAGGAGACACATCCTGACACATATAGGGGCACTATCTCATTTAGGGAAACCTAGATCTGAATATGTCTGACTGATTGAAAATTAATATTATGCTGTATCATTTAATATTCAATTTAATTATCATTTGATGATGATTACTTAATAATTATGCTATTTCATTAAGTTAATTTAGTTATTTAATGCTATATTACTTAACATTACTCTGTGATCCATCTTTTTTCTCATCTTTTTCAGACTCCATTTCTGGGCAGGTAGTTTCTGACAGGCAATATGATCATTCCCAGCCTACCCAGCAGCTACTCATTAATGAGTTTGGGTGACCCTTTTCACACGGGGCACCCTTTCCCTCTCTTTTTTTACCCTATAAATACAAACTGACTTGAGCTAGACCCTCCCCAGGGGACTCGAGTCTCTTGTCCTTGATTTTCCCTCATTAAAGTTAGGTCTGTAAGAGGGAGATCACAGTTGGGGTGATTTTGTTCTATCCAAGATTGCTAGAGACAGTTGGGTCTCAAGAAGCAGCTACCATTTCTTAAGTGTCAGAGAGGAGTGTAGCAAGCCACATCTGAAGGCTAACCTACTTTATTTAGTTGCATACTGATCTTTTTTCCTCCTGGAAGATTAGTCCTGCCATTCCCCACCTCCCCAAACTGCCCAAACAATGAAGTAATGAGGAACTGAAAACAATAACCCACCTTTTCATTAAAATATCCACCAAATGCTTGCCTTTGCCAGGGAAGGTCCAAATGTTATATTATCAAGCCAATCCAAAGGTTGGTACACCTAGGTTTCAAAGACCCCATCAGCCCTCACTCTGGGCCTTTTGGCACAAATAAGATAGGATAGAGATTCCTTTATTAATAGGTATGACACCTTATTAATTAGCTATCATCTCACATGGAGAATTGCCTTAGTTTACCCTTTTCTTAAATTCCACTCCTGGCACTGATGTTGGCCCTCATATTCCCAGAGCAGTTTCAGATACTTTGCATTCTTAGGGCATTGTCTGAGATGTTAGTGCTTTGAATTAACTAAGACTGAAGAGAAAGAAATGAAGAGAAAGAGACTGACCAGCTTTTCTGCATTTTCTATTACTGGCTGGTTGATTTTTTAATTCAAATCAGGCACTCAGTATAAGGTCATATGAAATTATCACTACTAGTATAATATAACATAACATTTCATGCAATCAGTGACATTGGTGGCAAGAGGGAGAGAACATGGTTGTCCAAATCATGTTACCTGAACATCTTCCCCATCCACCTTACCACCTCCCATTAGAACTTTGGTTTTTGCCCCTAGCACTCTGGAATGTGAAAAGTGAACTTGCATCTTATTTTGTGCAGAACCAGTCTCATATCTTCGTTCCTGGTTGATTCTAAACCATTCTGCCCTATGGATAGAACTTTCCTCCTCCTTCCTTTTCTAACTGTTCTTTATTTATTATCTTCTATTAGAATATCAGTTCCTTGAGGGTAGAGGCTATTTTACTTGCTTATATTTTTATTCTTAGCTTAGTGTTTTCTTTTTCTCTTTTTCTCTATCTCTCTCTGTGTGTCTTTGTCTCTTTCTCTGTCTCCATCTCTCTGTCTTTCCTTGTGTGTGTCTTTGTCTCTGTCTCTCTCTCATAAACACACACACACACATATTTGGGAAGTGTAAATAGCTTTGTCACTACCTACCTTTGTGTGACATTGGTAGGGTAGTGACATTGTAGGTGTCTGTTTCTTTCTCTGTATAGTGACAAAGCCTATTTGATTTTATAATTGAAATATACCTTAATGATCATTGACGGTTGTCTAACTCTCTCATTTTACAGATAAGGAAACTGAGATACAGATTGGTTTATGATGTTGCAATGAATAGAATCCTGGCCCTGGAGTCAGAAAGAGCCATCTTCCTGACACTTCCTTGATGAGTGACCCTGGCCAAGTCATTTAGTTCGACCTCGGATTCCTCATCTTTAAAATGAGCTGGAAAAGGAAATGATGCACACTCTAGTATCTTTGCCAAGAAAATCCCAAGTTATTATTCATATTATTATAATCTATTAATATAATTAATTAATTAATATTATTATTATTTATTTATTTATAACCCAAGGGTTGTAAAGAATAGGGCATGACTAAAAAATGACCAAACAATACATGTTACATAGTGAGAAGCAGGATTTCAAGGATACTTCTTTGACTATGAATCTAGTCCACTGCATTATACACTGTGAATTCAGATAAAATATATGTAAAACACTTTAAGAAACAGAAACACTACTGCATGCAAATTAAAGGTATTAATCATTATTTTAAAAAAACAGTAGGATATAGTTGATAGAATAATGGGCTTGGAGTTCAGAACCTACATCATTAACTGAGTAGTCTTATGAGAATTGTACCATCTCCCATGCCCTACAAAAACTCCCTAGGATCTATGTTGCTGAAGTGAGTTCACACATAATTAAGATTATGATTTTTCCCTCAATTCATGATGATCATATTTACATATAACCCTATTTGCATTAACATTTAGGAAAGAGACAGGGAAGTGGGATTGAGCTGAGATTTGGGTCTAACTGTGTTTGAGGTATTAACACTGGTATTTTATCTGTAAAGGAAGAAACTCTGAAAGTGTGTCTTTCACAGTTATGGATGACACTGAAAATATTAAAGTCCCTTCTACAGTGTTGTTTTGTGTGTGCTTTTCATCCTTGATTTGAGAAGTACATCTGTCTTATGTTTAGGCACTTGGACCTTGTAGGCTATTTTCTCTTGTATCACTCTCCTAATAAAACAAAACCTAGTTGAAATCAGTAATGTATTTATTTATATTTTGTCATATATGAAAGGCATGACATTTCTAAAAACAAGTGAAATAGACTCGAAATAAAAGCATTTAACCAACTAATTTCTTTTATTTTTTTTTCTCTTTATATTTTTCCATGCCTACCTCTCTGAGAAGTTCAAAGCCACTTAATAACCTGAGTTCCCTCAGGTCTACTCCTTTATACTTCAAAATCCCTCTGTTTTCAACCATCTTATCTTTCTCTTTTGTCTCAGAAGGCTCTTCTTGCAGAGGTTCATTCTTCTGTCTGTGACCTTACTTTATTCAAATTTCAGAATCTTGTTTCAACTATAATCTTTCTCTTTTGCTTCTAGTCTCCCATTATCTTCTATTTTCTTTTGCTCTATCTGGAATCATATTAATAAGTGATATTTATGTCAATAAATCTACAAACACTACTATTTGTTAGACATTGAGGATACAAAGAAAAGTATAAAGCAATAGATATTATCTAATATGATCTTCTCAGTAATGCCATGTGTTAGTGCCAGCAAAATGATGTTTCCTCTGTCTTAAAAATACAATCCTTCTACCTTACCTCTCCTATAAGCTACATCATTTCTGATTCCTTTTTTGCTTGCCAAAATTCTAAAAGAGAATAATACCCCATCCCGGTTTTATATCACCAATTCACTCATATAGTGTAGTGTCCATTAATGTACAGAAACCCAGAAATTACTCTCTCCAAGACTGGCAGTGATCTCCCAATCAACAAATACAATCGCATTTTCTCTGTCCTCATCCTCCTTGACCTCCCAAATACAGTGTTTGATTGCTGACCACACTTTCTTCCTGGATACTCTTTCCCTTAACTTTTTTGACATTTTCCTTTCCTGGTTCTCCTTTCTGCTTGAGCCTGTCACCTTCACTAGTACCTCTTCTTCACATTAATTTCTAAATGTAATCATTCCTCAATGTTCTGTCACAATTCAATTTTTTTCTCTCTCTATACCCTCTCCCTTGCCAATTTCAGTTTCATAGCTTCTACCTTTAAAAAAATATGCCATTTTCTGTATGAAGCCCATTCTCTTAAACTAAAGTAGTACTTAAATACTCTGCAGTCATTGACTATGTTTATATGTGCTTGTTTTCCCCTTTATAAATGTAGGTTCCTTGGGAGTAGATATTGTTTCATTGTATTTGTGTCTTCAGTTCCTGATACATCTTAGGTATGGAAAAATTTGTAAACTGATTTATTGAATGATCAAAGTTCCAGCTTTCCTATTGAGTTTCACACACATGTTTGCAAATGTATACTTGATCTATCTACTTGGATATCTCAGGTTCATTTCAAATTGCATAAAACTCCCTTATTAAACTCATCATCTTCATCATTTACTTCTTTTTCCTTATCACTGTTAATGGTAACTATGGATTCTTCAACATTTAGTCTTGTGATCTAGTTATGTGTTGAATTAAAATGAATTTAATTGGAACTGTCTTTGAATTCCTCTTGCTATCCACATTCAATTAATTGACAAGATTGGCAATTTCACACCTGTAATATTTGTCATGTCTATCCTTTCCTTTCTAGTCTCATTTCCAGCAATATACTTGAAGTGTTTATCATCTTTCTCCTGGACTAATATATCTCCTTACTGGAATTCCTACCCCCACTATCTCTCTATTTCTGACCTGACCAATAAATGCTTTCAAATTAATTTTTTCCCAATATACAGTTCTGATGACATTTTTATATATGCTTTAAAACCTTTAATGTTTTTCCATTGTATACCAGATAAGTCCAAATGACTTATCCTGTCATTCAAGACCCTTTTCCTCATAGCTGCTATTTCCCAGTATTCCATGAGATAATATTTTTAAAGCAATTGTTGCATAAGTTCCTGGTGTATATGAGGCATTATACAAATGCTTTTCCCCTTTCCTTCCTTGCATTGTTTTCCTTTAACCATGCCTTTAATTATAATGTCTAGTCCCATTGATCAGTATCCCTTTTGTTTTTTCTGTTATCAGTAACAAACTGGTAATAAGTCATTATTATATTTATTATAGTTGCTGCAAAAGATTAATAATATAATTAAAATACTTTATTCAACAAAAATGCTTGAATTAATTTCCAGGCAAATAATTTAGTGGAAAATTATATTTTTTTGCTCAAACTAATTGCATGACATGTAATCTCTTTCCTTCTCCTCCTTCTCTCACCTTCAAAAAATATTTTTGGATAAGCAGAAGTCTTACTTCATATAAATAGTAACTTCACATTGCAGTATGATATTTCTTAAACAAATTCCAAATACTATTTTTTTGGTTGTTGTTTCTTTTTTTTGGTGGGGAGGATGAGAAAAGAGTTCTTCCTTGATCTTTTATTTTAAACTGAAGTACAGTTATTTTTGGCTTCTTCAACTGAGTGATAATCTGTAGACTCTAGAATTGTTCTACTTTGGAGTAGGATGCACTCATCTCTTGTTGATGAAATGTTTCACATAAGGGAGTTCTTTGGTGTGGTGCTGAGCCATATACAGTGATGACAATTGCAATTTACAATGTTATCTTTGATTATCTTCCCCAGGAGGCTCATGCTGAGAATTTTCCTCTTCAGAAAATGCTCACCTTGAGAACAGAGGGTATAAGCCTTTTAAAAAATTTTTTTAAGAGCACAAAGCCAAAGAAAGGACATTATGTGAATCTGCTATATCAAAAACTGCTACATTGTACTCTAGTTATTGATTCCAAGCAATCTATTTGAAAAAGACACCCTGATCTCCTTGGGGGCCACTGTGACATTTACTAAATCCCATACAATACATGTTTGGACTTGACTATTTTAATCTGTATTTTCCTTAGAGTTGGGCCTTTTCAAAGCATCATTTCAAACATGTTTTGTTAGAAAAAGGAGGTAATGATCAGTTGGACAAAGGGAAAACTTAATTGGGAATCTTTTAACTTAGTCTACTCTTGATTTCAATCTTCATTTTAGACAAGTCTCTTAAATGATTTGAGTCTTATTTCACTCATCTGTGATATAGGGAACAGTGAAGCTAGAAGAGTCTTTAGAGATTATTTAGTCCAATACTCTTATTTTTCAGATGAGGAAACAGAGTCTGACAAGGGAAGGACTTGTAAATATTATGATTTTGTTACTTATTAGTCACAAGCAACTAGCTGGAAGCTTCCTAAGTTGCAAAATAAAAGGATTAGACTAGATGATCCCTCAATTCCCTTCTAGCACTGATTTTATGACTCTATGTATAGAGTCAATGGTAGAATAAGGGCTAAATCTAAGATTCTTGGTCCAGTATTCTTCCCCATACAAGGGTTTCTTTTGCCTCTTCATTTGGCTTACATATATACATTAGCAACAAAGCCAAACTGTATATTTGAACACATACTAAATAATCTGTGGGAATACATAATAAATACAATATATGGTCCCTACCTTTAAGAAATATATGATCTCCTTGGGTAGACTAAGGCATGACCATCTCTAGTTACCTTGGTATGCAATCTTGGAGTTTTCTCTCTTCCTCAAACATATATCAGTTGCCAGAATTTGTCAATTATACTTTTTTTTGTGTGTGAGGCAATTGGGGTTAAGTGACTTGCCCAGGGTCACACTAAGTATTAAGTGTCTAAGGTCAAATTTGAACTTAGGTTCTTCTAACTTCAGGGCCAATGCTCTATGCACCCAACTGCCCCCACCAATATACTTTTATAAAACATCTTGTATCTTTTCCCTTTTTTTCTACTCAAATAGTCACCAATCTAGGTCTCATCTGGGTTCTCATCTAAACCCTTCTAATTGGCTTCTATGTTTTCTAGGTCTTCCCTCTCCATTAATACCCACTTTGTTCATGCTATTTTCCTATTCAAAAATTTTCAGTGCCTTTTTCTTGTCCCTAGCAGTACAACATGTTTATCTTGGCATTTAAAATCTTTTATAACCCATTTTTCTACTTTTTCACACCATCTCTCTTCACAATTTTCATTTCTATTCAAACTGGCCTAGAAAAGACCATACTTTCATCTCCTTCTTCTATGACTGCACAGACTGATTTCCATATCTGGAATATACTTATTTTTCACCTCATCTCATGCTCCATTAAATCCATATCTTTTTTCAAAGCCCAGCTCTGGGATCACCTCATATGTGAAGTCTTTCCAAATGCACCCAGTTGTTAGCGCTTTTGAAGTATTTTGCATTTACATATCTCTGTATATATTCTATACTTGCCCTGCCCTTATTAGAATGTAATCTCCTACAGAGCAGAGACGATATAATTTTTATGCTTTTATCTTTAATAACCAACATAAGGTAAATGTTTCATACATATTTCTTTCTTATTTTTTAAACACATCTGTGCTTTCATTGATTTAAGGGACTGTTAATAAGGAAATACCTTCTGCCAATGTAGATAGATAAATGTACTGCAAATTATAGTTTTGAAGAATTGCTTGGGGCATTAATAGGTTAAGTGACTTATCCAGGGTCACATAGTTGGTGTCAGAAGGAGGACTTCAACCTAAATCTTTCAAATTCCAGAATCAACTTTCTATACAAAAAAGACTGTGTCACTTATTGTGGAATTGAGAATGATAATTTGATATCAGTTTTAAACAACATTGCATCGTTACTGTCAGTCATCTTTATTATTAAACATGTGACTTACAAAATAAGCTCAGGGATGCCAATGCTCCAAGAATTATGCAGGCGCCTCTCAGGAAATTGCATTCTCTGAGGAGCACTGCTAACCACAATGAAACTTCTGACAACTGGCTGATTGAGTTGAAGGATTTACAAATATCATATGTGTGAATTATTCCACTTGGGCTCTCAGTAATTTAGTCTCAACAAATTGAATTCATGGCCATCTGTCTGAGCTGTTTGTGCTGCAAGAATGTATGGAGTTTTCTATCTTGACACACTTGTGTCCAAATCACATAGCAATATGCAAATTAGAAAATGCGCACTTTGAGAACAAGGATCATCAGCAGATTGGCAGTTCATTCAGAGGTGTCTGTAGTACTTTATAGCATTGTTAATGTGATGAAATCCAAAACTGACTTCTGGCGATGATATTCCCTATGAGGGAGAGATAGTAAGCTTACTCCCAGAGTGGTCCAGGTCTGCCAGTCATACTCTGTTTTTGCTTATTCTCTGCTCACCTTTCTTCCCTTACCATGATAATATTCCTATGGCTTTACGATCACATTATTTAGTCTCTTTCATACATCTTTAGAATATACTACAAATCAAATTTATTTAAAATTTTCAATTCAACTTATTGTGTCTACTATGTGTAAGGCCCTAGGGATTGTTTTCCCTTCAAACTATGATTTCTTCACTGTAAGGAGCTCCCAGTGAGAAATCTCCCTCTACCAATGAAGATCAGCAATTGTTCTGAAACATAAAATCCTAAAAGTTGACTGTGGATACTGAGAGGTTAGTGATGTATGCAGTCATGCCAGAGGAGGAATTTGAATCCATTACTCTGGAACGGATCCTCTAGAGACTAAGCCCTGGGGACACCAAGAAAAAAAATGTCCTTACCCTCATGGAATTTTCATTTTATTGGGAAGTGAAAAAGAAGAGAGGAGGATATAGCATGTACACAAGTGGATAAAAGAATTCAAGATGGAAGAGAGTACTAACATTTAGGGAAATCAAGAAAGCTTTTACATAGAAGGTACGGCCTGAATTGGTCTCTGAAAGATATAAAAAAAATTCTTAAGGTAAAAATGAGTATGGAGTGCATTTTGGACATGGAGGACAATTTGTACAAATGCTAGTTAGAGATGGGAGATAGAATGTTGAGTTTGGGGAATGAGCAGGCTACATTCTGGCTAAACTGGAATATTTAATAAAAATAATATTTGATTGCTTATTGGGAATAATTATATTGCTCTATCTGTTACAGAGTGCTGCATTATAGAGGTTTTCCTGTGACCCTTTTAGCATTTTTGTAGGTGCCATTATAGCACCTGAGTTGCTTAGTCAGAATTTTTTAATTTTAGCTTCTTAATCTGTACAATGAGTATAATAATATTAGTACTGCCCTTCAATCATTATGGTAGGTGTGAAGATCAAATGAAATACTCTAAGTGAAAATAAGATATAGTTACCAGCACATTATTTCTTTGATCACTCATTCATTCCCCCCTCCCCCAAAAAAAAAGATAAACTGTTAAATAACAGGATGAATTGACTCTTTCCTCTGCTTCTCACACCCGTTGGTTTATTATTCCTGGGTTAATCTCTTAACTTTTCAATGCCCTCAATAGTTTTCTGAGGTTATATGTTAAAGAAGAGCTTTTGATCTGCATTGGTTACAAAAGGGAGTTTCTTTGACAGAAAATTCCCTATAGCATTGAAATTACAAATGCTAACAAAAATTTACAAAGTAAAATATTCTTTTTCTAATCCTTCCTGGGGAAAGACTGGCTCCAAAATAATTTGACTCTAGTCTATTTTGCCTCTTCTTCACTGGGTTGTCCACAGTTGTCTTAAGAACTGTAAATAATTCTTGCTTCATATAAATAACTTTGTAAATGCAAGCTACAATTAACCATTACTCGTTAATTTAACCACCAGGGGGCAGTGATGACCAAGAACCAGAATATATTCTTAGTTGAGGGTTTAGTACTACTAGTTCTGCCAATACCTCAGCATTGTAAGCTCTTTTGAGACAACAGAAAGCCCTTTAAAAATATCACTTAATTCTCTATAGTCCTCAGAATCCAGCTCCCTCTGTCCCCTAGCTCTGACTCCTTTTGTGGGTAGTAGATCTTGAAATTTACTTAGATGAGGGATCTAAACGTCAGATTTATCTAATTAGATTCTTTTGGATCAGGGATTGATTGTAGCAGGGGAGAAATTTTTTCCTTTTCTTTTTCCTGTTTTATTTCAATGAAAATCAATGACAATAGCATGGCAAAATGGAGTCAACCACACAAGTATTACCTGACTACATACAGTTCTTTAGGACCTTAGAATAAAATAACCAAATATATTAAAATACAAAAATTTTTTTTAAAAAATCATGTGGTTTGATGTTTAGGGTCTATACAGATCTTCCTACTCCTAGGCTAGTTTGCAGGCTTGATTTTTAGCCTAGGAATTTAAGAAATGAAATGCTTAGGTTAAAATCTGTCTATTGTTTGTAGACAAGTATCCTCTCCCCCCAAATAAAACAAAACAAAACAAAACAGAAATTTAGAAGTGTTAAGATTCAAAACTCCTCAAGGTGAACTGAACTGTCCAGCACTGAGATGGGAAATTGATTCCTTACATCTACCCCAGGAGCTTGATCTTGCCTTCAGAATACCATCCTATTATCAGAATCTAATTATGGAAAAATGACTTCAGGACCCAAAACAAGGCCCTTCCAATTCATTGTCTGGATGGCTTGCTTTTTCTCCCCTTTTTTATACTTGACCTCCATAATTTTTGTGCCTTTAGGCATGCTATATTCCCTAACCCCTGTTGTCTTCTCTAGGTGAATAACCCTAGGCTAATATTCAGATTTGCCTTAGTGAAGATAAAGTGTGTCTGGGGTGTATATGTGTGTGTGTGTGTGTGTGTGTGATGTGTGTAGTGTGTGTGTTACATAAATGTCTTTTGTGTGAAGGACATATTTTTCAACACTCATTGTTCCTTTCTATTTGTTGTTCTTTCAGTATCATAATTGCCAGCATTAGGGCAGCCCCAGGAAGATGCTACAAAAGATTGCTTACTATATAAAGAATAAACTTAACAATAACCACTTTTACCATTTTTCTCTTCCTCTTCAAATATCCTCTATAGTCTTCTGAGTAAACATTTATTGTGTGCTTCTGATGGGATGCCATTTTACATAAAAAAATTATTCTAGTCTTATCTTCCTATTGACTTTGTCAAAATAATCATCTAAAGCATATATACTATATATTTCAATTTGAAAGCTATTTAAGTTGACAATGTCAAATTCAGACATAAGCCAAAATTGACATGCCTTCTGAATTTACCAAGCATTGAAGTGATCTAAAAGAAGCTGCATTAGTCAGTGTTTCTCTTTATGATGAAATAGGTATCTCCATTCCCTTTATTTTGTGCCTTTTGTAAGTTTGAAGCTTTAAAAAATGGCTTGTCAATGTTCCATGAAACAGAGCATGTAGTTGTATTTTCATTTAAAAAATTGGAAAGTCTTAGAAAAGTACATTTCTTTCACTGTTGTCATTGAGTATTATACATTTAAATATAGCACTCTCTCCAAGGCTACTTCTCCAGCTCTTACTGGTAGACTAGGTTCCCAGAGAGTAACCACAAGTCCTCCCCTCTTTGTTCTAGGATGCCTGAAAGGTGGAGGTTTATTAATACTGTATGTCATAAGCCCCTACTGATATGATCTTTGTTGATTATCAACCAGAATTAAGTAAGACTTAGAAAGGAATATTTACTAAGGTGATCTAGTAAGAAAGATTGCACCAAAAATTTCCCCCTAAAATTTTGGGTATACTTCCTCATAAGTATACAGAGAGTTGAGGGGAAGAGTGGGTATTAGTGAGGCAAACGTGTAGAGAACATGTATGGCTAAAGAGTAAACACCAAAATAGGAACACTTTGGTGGATTGGCCATGAGGGCCAAGATGAGATTCAAAATGGAGATTGCTTTTAAAGACAATTTTCTATTAATAAGAACATCACAATCCTAAGAGGCACACATTTACAAAAAGAGATGGGTTATTGTGTCTTGATTCCTCTCCTATTGCCACATTATAGGGAAATAAGATTAAATGCAAGAGGAATGGGATGAAAATACATCTGAATACAAAGGGAATGGTTACGGTGTACATGCTGCAGAATAGCTGTCCCCTTTTCCAATTTATCAACATGCACAAGTAAGACTGGAAGCAACAGGTCAGTGAGTTAGTACAAATTTAAATGATTCTCCCCTGTAGTGTTGACACATGATGCAGTACCACAGTTAGACCTATGTTGGTCCTCTACTCAAATGTAACACCCCATCTCTCTTGTTGGCACATGTGGAAGATAGCTTTGGGATCAATTCTTTGCCCCAGGCACTGTAAACATAAACAGCAACACAAATCCCTATTAAACACATGCAAGAAAACCCAGAAACAGGACTCAGTTCCTACCGTGACATCAGTCCAAGCAAAAATTGTAAACAGCTTAAAGAATAGGAAACAGGTCCACAAAACACACATGACTAACACAACAAGGAAATTTACAATAGGTGAATAAAGAAACTCAATATAGTAATGACTAGTTCATAATGTTCAGAGTCTGGTAAGCACTTCCTGTGCATCCTTCAAACAGATGGATATGGATCAGAGCCAGTGTGTGTGTGTGTGTGTGTGTGTGTGTATGTGTGTATGTGTGTGTGTAGCATTTCCTTGACTCTCTCTAGAGTCTAGGATACTTTCAGAAATTTTCTAAATAATGTGGCTA
Organism: Myrmecobius fasciatus; assembly: GCA_023553655.1. Classification (NCBI taxonomy): domain Eukaryota; kingdom Metazoa; phylum Chordata; class Mammalia; order Dasyuromorphia; family Myrmecobiidae; genus Myrmecobius; species Myrmecobius fasciatus. The sequence continues at coordinate 459,901 of JAJPUD010000951.1, forward strand.
ATTCATGCTAGTGATAAGACTGCATAATTTAGTTAACCATAATCAAATTTAATCAGATTGACTGTCTAGTAATTAGTCGACAATAACTGATTCAAATTGCATGGGTCTAACATTTTTAATAACAGAGGTATTATGAAGAACAACTAAAAAGGAACCTATAATTTACCTGAAACTACAGATAATTTCAGCATTTTTCATACCACCTGCTCCATTTATGTTTACCCAAATTTTGTACCTGATATGGACAACATTGTCCAAAGGCTGAAAGAAGAGGACCTGATTTAGAAAATGAGCCCTTCTGTGTCCTATTATTATCACACAAATACTTCAGAGTAGGAAAAAAAGAGACATTTAAAATTCTTTACATTTATTAATGAAATTTTGTATGCAAAATTCTTAATCTAATTTTGAGATCAAAATATATTCAAGCCTTGTATATACTATTAGAAATATCTGAAAGACAATTATATATATGCATGTAAGTATATGTGTGTATATATGTATATATACAAATATATTTTCTTCTTCTAAAACAGCCTAATCTTATTGTTTTCCCAAAGTTTACTATGCCATTAAATTTTAAAAAATCACAATCTTTTACAACTTTGTCTTATCCCCCTCTTTTTTGAATATATGTATGTATGTATATATATGTAATATATATACACATATGCATATATATATATATATAATTCTCATTTCATTTTGAAGGAATGAGGTACTTTAAGGACCTAATTATATACACGCATCATTATTAGCAAGCTGAGTCAGCTATTAGCAAGAAGATGGCAAGCCTAAGAATTAATTTATTTACCTAGTTACAAGGGATATGGAATTGACCGCATACACAGATTAAAGACAGTAAGATCTTTCATACCTGTGTTTTATTATATTAAATGAGGTGTTTCAGTATTAATCAATTAATAGATTTAGTATTATAATGACAAACTCCAACTCTTTACCTTCCTTGATGATAAAATTTGGTATGAAAGGAAAAAAGTCGGTATATGGTTATGATAATATCAAAACTGTCCCTGCAAGGGCACAGGCTAATCTGACACAAGCCATGACATGGTAAAAAATTCCCTTAGCTCTATTTGATTCTAGGCAAAAGTCATAGTTAACAGCCAATCACACAAAGTTTCACATTATTCATAGGATATCAAAAGCTAGGATCAAAATCAGGTAAAGAAATTTCTTGTTCAGAAAGGAAATAGTACAATAGAAAAAAAAAAACTGAGTTAACAGGATCCTATATTCGCCTATGCAAGGATATTCCCATAACTCTTCCAGACACATATATCCACCTTGTGGTAGTTTTCAGACCACACTCTCTTTGGCCAGCATATGGCATTCCCCTTAAATATTGGACTGTTGGCTTAATAACAATCCAGACAATCATTCCTGAAAATGAAACTTAGAATGAAATAAAATTACAATCCTCTGAGATCTTACCTCAGTTAGCAAAATTTCACTAATCTCATAGTTAGGCATAGGCTATTATTATTTTTCTCATATTGCTACAGCAATAAATATAAGGACATTTCATTTATTTTTCATTTTTAAATTAAGAATATCACATTCTGGAGTTTCACACATATAGTGAATACATGATAATTAACTGAAAACCCTCAGGAACATTCTGGCTATTGTAAATCTCCAGTCTACTATGTTTATATTGCCTATTAACCCCTAAAACGAAATGAAATCTGTAAATCTCAAATCTATTGTTACTAAGCTGATAAAAAAGATTTAACTTTAATGCATACTATTTGATAACAGATACACTTATAATTTTCATAAATAATAGTCAGGTAATCTCAGATGAAACTCACTTTTCACTGAGCAAACTAGTAAACTTCCCTACTATGGATGGTAGTGGTCCTAGCTTCTCAAACTTTAAAACTGTACAACTCAGTGTCAAGAAGACTGATAATATCTTATGACCTTGCTGAAATAGAAATCCTAAGGAACTTCACAGGAAGGAATAACTTAGGCCTGTGGTAAGTTATTATAGCAACTATATTCCATTAATTATTTACCAGTCTTAAACATCTTTTATGACATTTTAACAGCTCAATTCATAATCTAACAGTATTTAGATTTAAAGAGTAACTATTTCTAAAGGTTTTTCAGTTCCAATGGTTTCCCAAATTTCACAAAATAAGAATTTTTTTAAAGGAACACAATAATAACATACAGGACAGCATGTATTTAAACATAAAACAAACTCATTATCACTCAGTTAACATTAATTCATTTAAACGTATTTCCAGATTCTCTTACATGGAAAATCATTCATTTGACTACTTTTGACATACTGTACCGATTGCATTCAAGACCAATATAAAGTACTTACACTTTTACATTTATATAGTGCTTGCCATGTATCAGGCACTGCACTAAGCATTTTGCAATCATGTGATCCTCACAAGAACCTTGGAAGGTAGGGGCCATTATTATTATTTTCCTCTAGATTAGGAAACTGGGGTAAATAGAGGTGAAGTAGATTGCTTAAAGTCATACAACTAATAGTTTTTTGAGACCAGATTTTACCTCAAGTTTTCCTGATCTGTGCATTTTGTTTTAAGTTCTGATTTACCACAATTATCTCAGGAGGAGAATGTATCTCGCTGTAAGTTAGACTACATTTTGATTTAATTTTAGAACAAATTTTGACTAATTTTATACACATATATAAAAATCTGGATTTATAATCACTAATGGAAATAATTCAAAATCTCAATTTTCCCAAGGGCCATTAGCTCTAACACTGTGAAATTTAGAACCCATTGTTATTGATTCATTCATTTTCAAAGATTTGTGATGTCCCTTTCACCTTTCCAAAACCTTTTTGAGTTCTTTTAAAATTGCTCTATGAGACAAACCATTTCCTTTGTTTTCTTAACCTAATTCCACCTGAACTCTTTAAGAAGGTGAATAAAGGACTTGGAGGCTAACCTCTGGGAGTCCCAGGAGTAAAAGGAGGGTCTTCATGTGGCAGGTTCTTAATCCTCCACTCACATGAACAGTGCAAAGGGACTTCACCATTACCTTTTTACCCTCTCTCTTCTCTATACTTATTTAAATCTTCTCTTGCATTTTTTTTATCAACTTTGATGCTTTTAATTTTATTTTCCTTATTCCTCATTTCTTTTTATCTTCACTGTCTTCTTAAGACCAATTTTATTTTTCAATTACATCCTAATTTAACCTTCCACTGAATCTCTCCTGTACAGATTTCCTTATGTAACATTATTTACTTCCCGTAGGAGAATCTATTTCAGTTTAGGTGACTTAGGTGACTTTACCTGAACAATAAAAATCTGTTGAATGATTTCAAACTAGCTTCACTTATGCTAATTCTCCAGAATTTGAAATCAACTTCAAATGAATGAACAATGTCTAATCACCTTCCTGGAAACCGAGAGAGGTTGTTTAATCTATAACTTCCAGAAATCCACTAAGATGTTTTTAGCAATCATCATAATTTGGAAATTTACAATAAAGACATGTTTCAGTTACAACTTTCCCCCTCTAGTTTATAATGCTACAAATTTCTACAAACCTAGAAAAAGATTTCTCTCCTTGTCTGTCTTTATCTCTGCAGCTTCAAACTCATTAAGGTTTTAAAATAAAAGGGAAAGAAAGAATCTTTAAGTTTTTTTCTTCCTTATCTCTCATTGATAATAAAAGTCAATGAGAATTCTTGCTTAATATTACTGACAACTGGGAGAGCTGTTTCCATTCAAAGTTCTTTGAGGTAGACTTAAAAACATTCTGTATATCAGAGAACTTCTGAAGTGGAAAACTCCTTAAGCCCACCTATGTCAATCTGTGTCATCCCCCTTCCTAGAACTCACCAAGATTTTTATTTTCTTCTCTGATTATTCCCTACGAAAGTGGTTCTGTAAGAGTGGCCCTGTCTTTAATTTATTTTAACACACGCATTCCCTCTTAAATTTGCAATCTCCCCTGCCTTTCCCAAGCTTTTAACACCTGCCTAATAAGAGAGTCAGCAAGAGACTGACTCTGTGCTGGTTCTATTTTGGTACCAGTACTCCTTTAATCTTTCTGTTCTTGGGCAAATTAATATTGATTCAAGACCTGTGCTTATCAACTGCCATTTTCCCTGGGCTCTTTCCCATTTCTTTGTGCACAAATGAAAAAGAATCAGTTTGGATTCAGGACTTATTTTTCCTCATTCTTCCTAAGTTTGGGGAAATTCAATTCTATTTCATGGCTAACTCCTAGGAGGCAGTCCATTCCAAGTCATGATCAAGTAGTCCTTGAATGCTAGTTTTAGTGGTGGAGTGAACTCTCTCTCTCAGTGCCCACTAAAGTATTCTGATTAGCTTGCCAGATTCTTAAAATGAAATTTTATGTTTTGTCCTTTCAGGGAGAGAAAATTAAAAAGGAATTTATTAAAAACACTAAAGGAGGAATGCTTGAATAAGCTGACCCCAAGGGCCAACCCAGCATGCAAAATGGAGATTACTTTTAAATACAGCTTTTTGTAATAGGAACAAGACAATCCTGACAAATACAAAATCCTGACAAATAAAAGGGTATGGGCCATTTTATCTCAGCTCCTTCCTCATTGCTGCATCATAGGGAAATAAATGTGAAAACTCATGTGACTACTGCTGACTTCCAGGTAACATGAAAGACCAAAGGGATGGGATCAAAGTACATGTCACAGACTGGCTGATGCTTCTCCGAAATGAACAACATATTCCTGGAAGACAAGATTGGAAGCAGTGGGTTCACTGAATCAGCACAAATTTCAAGAGTACAATTTGTGTCTTAAAAATCCCTCAGCTTTTAAGGACTTCAAATTACCTGATGGAGATGCAGCAAGCTACATTCTTTTATGCAGATACCATATATCCCTGAAGCATAGTACCTTTTTTCCTCTTGTATATCTATTTTCTTTATCTTAGGTAAATGAATATTTTAAGTAGGAATGTCTAGGCAACCAGTGAAACTAGGAGAGCTATCAATGAAATCCAATGATACACCAAAAACTAATATGTAGAAGCTATATCAGCAGTGGCCAATCTGTCTGTGCAATCTGCTCAATATAATCTGGTAGTAGATTGACCTATCAACTAATCGTGATAATTTGGAAAGACTGAGTCAGCTAAGCAAAGGAATAATTCATTCATTTACAATGCCATTCTCTAAAATGAATTTAGTATGGATTCCTTGAAGGAAGAATAGGACTCCCTAAATAAGGAGAAGCAAGTGACTGGCCCCATATATTATCTACATATATTTCATTAACATAGTACTTTGACCTGACTTTTCCCATGGATTCTGTGTGTGTGTGTGTGTGTGTGTGTGTGTGTGTGTGTACATGCATACTCAAAGGGAGAATGAACTCCCTGGATTGGGAGAATTATTCTTATTATACTTTATTCATGCATATCAATATCAGCTAATTGATTATTGGGGAAATATACTGGATGGGACCTTATGGGCAAGGGTGTTAGGAGCCACAATTCTTCAGGTTTACCCCTAGAGTAGAAAAGTAGCCAGTAGCCCTCTGAGGAACCTAATCTGCTAGTATGAGAGATTAGAGAATGAGTCCAGAGAGGGAAGGGAAAGGGGGAATATATGTTTTCAAAATGTAAAAGCATTATATTTTTCATTATTTTGAGTTTTCCTAATTTAAATGAATTTAAACATTAGTGCTTCTATATTATTTGTAGTAAAAAAAAATTAGGTAACTTCCATAGAATACATCTTTACTGGCAGATGTCTTTGTAATTTGTATTTATTCTCTGAGAAGTTCGAGATTTCACATTAGAGCAAGTTATTCAGTAAGCAATAAAACAAATTTAATTTATTTTAATTTAATAAATAATATTTAAAAATTATGCATGAAGTTGTGTTGAGGTTGGAAAGGGGGGACACCAAAAGTTTAGAATCCCAGACTGGTGTTGTGAAGTGTCTCAAAAGAATTTACAGGCTTGAACCCATCTCCTAGTCAAGGAGCAAAGTTTTATTGAAACAGTAATTGTAATGCCATTACAAAAAGCAGGCTGGAATTCTAAGGGAATTTCAGCAGTGAAACAGAAGCAAAGGGGATATATTTATCCAGCTTTCAGTGATAGATATGCTAATTCTATGGCTCATAGGTAGGAAGGAATGGTCTCAGTTGACCAGATTATTACTGACAAGATTACCAGTCAGCAATGTGGTTTTACTATTGTCTCAGGAGTTTGATCTGTGGGAGTTTCCTGAGGCCGGAAGCTATCTGACTAAGGATTGGTAGAGATGAGGCAGATTCCAAAGCTAGAAGATTTAGGACTATTGATTTATTCTTAGAATAGAAGCTTCCCAAGGAGAGGGGATCACAAAATGGTCAAAATCATAGTAGTAACTATGTTAATTCCAGGGTGTGTGTGTGTGTGTGTGTAATATATAAAAATGCAGTCCCTACTCTCAAAGCTCTTAAAATACAATTAGGAGTGATGAAATGCATAAGACCCCAACAAAGACCTGGTCTTTGATAGCTAGGTAGGTCACAAGAAGGGGCATTTTTACCTGAATGACTGTGTACAATCTGGAAACCAAGCTAGGTTTCCCTAAGGCAAACAGGGAGGAGATGTGATAGGATTATCTCAGTTTTAGAGATAATGCTATCTTAAGTAGGCCTTTGGTTCCTTGAATTAATAAAATCATCATGACAAGATCCCTTAGTTTATTCTGTCCAATAAGAAAGCCAAGTGATGATGGCAATCCTTGACGTTATATTTCCCCTATAAGAGACCTATTCATGCTGTTGGTTGGTTGGCTGCTGGTTGTCCTGAGTTCTTGAAGAGGACTCTTTATGTCAGAGTCAAGTTAGTGTGTCCCATTGTGGCTGATCAGCCTAGGAAGAGCTCAAAATGCTCCATCACAGGTGGGATACAAATGGTCCCTGTGAACATTTGGGCTGCATTCTCTAACTTTGTGCATCTTGTGTTTCTTCTGAGTTAATTCAATTCTGCTCATAGAAGACATAGGGCACATCATGCTGGGTAGTCTTGTGCCAGCATCTCCCATGTTAAACAACCAATTCTAAAGTTCTTAAGGGAGCCTTGAGAGTGTCCTTATATTGCTTTTTAGTGGTCACCTTGGGAGCACTTGCACTATGTGAATTCTCCATAAAATAGCCTTTTTGGCAAGCATACACTATTGACATTTGAACAATGTGGCCAGCCCATTGGAGTTGTGCTCTCTATACTAGAGTTTGAATGCTTGGCAGTTTAGTTCAAGAAAGGAACTCGGTATACCGTAAATTCCTACTAAACTCCTTTAGGAATTTAGCTGGCAGTCATTCCCTAACTTAAATTCTTTTTTTTTTTTTTTTTAGGAATTTTGCCTGTCTTATAGCATCACTGATTCTCTAGGGACTTGCCAAGGCTTAATGGCATCTTCCTTGTTAATGTTGTCATCCCCCCTGGTTAATTGAGAGTTCTGACAGGGAACTTAGCTCTAATCTTTCCCCTTGTTTATTGTTAAAACCCTTTTCCTTGCTAAAAACCCCATATGGATTTAGCTTGCTATTAGCATAATAAAATTACAAATAAAACAAATAAAATTTCTTTTTTGATTTGGAGAGGATTTAAGCCTATAAATTCTTTTGAGACACTTTGTGACACAAGTCCATAACCTTAATATACAACACTTCCAACAGGAGGAAAGGCATATATAAAATAACTTTGATATAAGTGCTGATGAGATAAATGCCAAGAAGTTTCATCATTTGCACCCTGAGAGATCAGGAAAGTCTTCATGGAACAGATGATATTTAGATTGAATTTCATTCTTTGACTTAGTATGAGTGTATCATTTTGAGTCAATCATTTACTCTCTCTGGACCTTCCTCTTCATCTATAAAACATGGGGCAAGACTTGTGGTCCTCTAAAGTCTTTTCCAGCTCTACATTTCTGATCCTGAGATCTTTCATATGCCAGTGGGAAAGATGGAGTGGAAAATAGACTGGAGGCAGGTTATGAGGTAATTAAAAAGTTCAGGTGAAAAGAAATAGGGGTCAGATCCAAAGAAGCTGTTTTGGAGCTGGAATCAAGAAGACAAGTGCAAGGTTGTTTAGTTGTGGCCGATTTTCTGGCAAAGAAATGAGAGTCGTTTATCATTTTCTTCTCTTGTTCATTTTACAGATGAAGAACTGAAGGCTAAGTAACTTTCCCAGTGACACACAGCTAATGCTGCATTTGAACTCAGGTCTTTCTGACTTCAAGCCCCACTTTTCTATCCGCTGTGTCACCTAGCTGACTCTGCAGAATTTGTGCTACTGTTTTACATAAAATAACTTAAAGAGAGATTACTTTCAGTGGGGATTTGAATCTGTTTTCTGTTCTGTGATTAGAATTGGAAGAAAGAATTCAAAATATGTAAAAGAAAAGATCAGTTATGGGGAGCTAGGATGAGGATTAACTTTACAAAGCAGGCAGTATAATGAAATGCTGAATAGAAAGAGGTGAGATGAATCTGACAGGGAATGAACTCAAATCTAATGGAAATTCTAGAAGAAATGGAAGGAGCAAGAGTGCTGCCAAGAGTAAGTTAGGATTGTTCCTACACGAATGGTTTTTAATCCGATAAGACCACAGTAACAATTGCTTTTTCTTGGGGCTCAAATTTCACAGCCTTTGATTTTTTTCTTTCTTTCTGCTGCACTCCTCAGATTCACTTAGGTTCAAATGCATTCTACCTTTCACTGTCCCTTTTGCTGTTATCATCCAAGGATGGAGGAGGCTTCTCCCTGATGGCTTTGTCATCAGTACAAATCACTCACTACCAGTATTTATTAAGCAATTCTTATGTGCCAGGCACTGTGTTAACTCTGGGGATACAATAAAAGACAAAACAGCATTCTTTCTCTCAAGAAGCTCAATGGAGACAATAATTATGTACTTACATGATACATACAGTGTCAATGAAAGGTGATCTTAGAGGCAATCTATAAAGCCTTTCTTTCTGATTTGCATCCTTCTTTAAAAGTAAGAGACTTTGCTCTTGGTACAAGAAATTCTTTTTGTAATCGTACTCCTACACAACTACTTTCCCATAGGTGTGAGAATTAAAAAAGGCAAAATCATATTTAGGTATATGGAGCAATTAGGTATCTCATTTTGCTAAATTTAAAAACCAAATTCTACTTTGAGATCTCTTAGTTTTGGATGATTTTGTCTAGAAACTTTCATGTCCTAGGGCTTATTATATTCTAGATTTTCTGAAAAATCTATACTCTTTTCCTAATACTTTTGCTTCTGTTTACAATAAAAAGCAAAACAATTTTTAAACTTTCCTGGTCTCTGAGTAAGCAGGCAGCTATCAGTGGTTTTCTAGATGCTAATTGGAATGTTTTATTAGAACTTGCTATAATCAATGCATCACTAAAATTGAAGTCAGATATTTTAAGTCCCAATGCCAATATACCTCCTATAATAAAACAGGTAAATCAAATTGCCTTTCCAGTCTCAATCTCTTCATCTGAAAAATGGGGATAAAATTTATATTATCTCCTTCATAGGCAAATTTTGAGAAATGCATTTATAAATTTTAAAATGCTATAGAAATTGAGCTATTCTTATTTTTTTCTAGTTCAATGCAACCTGTAAGTCAGGAAGCTACCTGATTCTCTCAATCACAGATCTAAATTTAAATTGCTTCCTATCCCAATTAGCACAGAATTATTAGAACTCATGCTTTCCTTTTTCTTTTTCTTTATAATTATCTCTTATACATGGAGACTCAGTTTTTACCTTTCCTCTTAAAAATATAAATTTTCCTTTTTGTCATGCTTTTAAGATTTATAAAGTAATTTTTTTTAATCACAACTAGCCTTTAGCTGAGTTACTGAGTTAAGCTTAGTAACTAACGACAATAATGATAAGAATAAAAGCAACATTTATATAATGATTTGAGCTTTGCAAAATTCTTTTCAAATATTTCATGTGATCTTCATGACAAGTATTCATGACAGCAAATATGATTATCTTTATTTCATAGATAGGGAAACTGAGGCAAGCTGAGGTTAAGTCATTGAACTATTTCTCAGAAACTTCTAAGGTGTTTCAGGTTAGGGTAAATCTTGGTTATTCTTTTTCCCTCAATTTCCACAACCAATTAGTTGGTAATGTACCTAGTTAATCCTGTCTTTACATCTCTTAATTCTATTTTACTTCTACTCATATAACTTCTACTCTGGTTCAAGCCTTTAATACTTCTTGCCTGGACTATTGACATGGATTCTTAATTTTCTTGTTTCTAGTTTCCTCCCCTATTAACTTATTCTCATGTTAAATTTATATCCTTAAAATACATAAATTCTTCAGTATCTTTTTATTTTCTTTTCATTTAAAAATATCATTTACTTATTTTAGACATTCTTCTCTTTTTCAATTCCTCCTTTCCTCCCACTCCTTCCTCTACCCACTGAGAACTCAAGCTATATAATATCAATTAGAGATATGAACTCAAGAAAAATATATTTCCACATTTGTTGTTGTTGAGTTGTTTTAGTCATGTACAACTCTCTGTGACTCCACTTAGAGTGTTTTTGGCAAAGATACTGGAGTATATTTTTTTTTTAAAGAAAAAATGAAGAAAGTGAGAAAATTGTATTTTAATTTGTAGAGTTAATCAATTCTGTCTCTGCAGGTGGATAGCACTTTTTCATCGTGAATCCTTTCAAATTGTCTTGGATCACTGTATTGATCAGAGTAGCCAAGTTTTTCATAGCTGATCATCATTACAACTTCTTAATGTCTTTCAAATGAAATTAAATATCTTCAGTTTGGCTATACGGATAAATCTTCAATTTACTACCTTCCACATTGTGTTTACCATCTATATATATATATAATCTTATTTCCTATTATTCTCATTCATGAACTCTCCTTTTCACTTAAAATGGCCGTGCCCTCTAAAGGACATTCTATTACCCACCTCTGTGTCTTTACCCAGACTTTGCCCCATTGTCTAGAGTTCATTCCTTTTTTCACTTTCGCTTCTGAAAATGTCTAGGTTTATTCAAAGGACAACTCATTTGCTACTTGTTAGGAGGTCCTTTCTAATTTCCAAAGTTGCTAATGTTCTCTATTGAGATTATATTCATTGATCTGTGTATAGATTCTGCTGACACATCCCACCCTTCATTCAAGGAAGAAGTATTTTATTTTTGTCTTTGTGTTGCTCCCAGTTAACACATTGCCTTGCACATATTAGGTGTTTAATAAATATTTATTGAATTGCATCAAAAGGGAAGAAGAGACAGGTGTTTCAAGTCAAATGATGAAGCATTTCTTAAGCACCTACTACATGATAGGAAATATACTATGGTTAAGGATAGAAAGAAAGGCCTAAACAGTCTCTGCTTTCAAAGAACTAGGCAGATACATGGCACAGTAAATACAGTACTCGGCCTGGAGTCAAGAAAACTCATCTTCCTTAGTTCAGATATGGTTTCAGACTTTTAATAGCTGTGTGAGCCTTGAAGTCTGTTTGCCCCAGTTTCCTCATCTGCAAAATCAGTTAGAGAAGAAAATGGCAAACCACTGCAATATCTTTGACAAAAAAACCCCAAATGAGGACATGTCAGACTTGATCGAACAATTCAATGAGCTTATAATTCAATGGGAATGGCAACATGCAAATGACTATGTACAAAAAAAGATAGACAGGAAAGTTAATGAGTCCTTAGAGTATAATAGCTATATATTTCATGGTTTAAGTTCTTTTCTAATGACTAATAACTAGTTCTTCTGCCTATAGTTTCTGCCTTTTTCCAATACATCTTTTACATCAATAGCTGTGCCAGCTTCCTAATGTGTGATTCTGATTATTTCACTCTCCTATTCAATTTTCAGGGTCTTCTCATAGTATTTGAAGAATAATCATCAGAAGACTTGGTGTCAAGTCCTATTTCTCACTCTTAATAGTTGTGTAATTATGGACAAGGTTCTTAAATCTTCTGAGCTTTAATTTCCTCATGTGTAGAATGGAGATAATAGTACCCTTAGTGCCTACTCCACAAAAAATGAGAAAATGAGGAAAAAATGAGAAAAATACATGTAAAGTGCTTTCCAAACCTTATAGCACTATATAAATAATATCTGTTTCCTGGGGAAAACTGCCATTTTCTGATTCTCATGTTCCTTATCTGCAAAATAGAAATAGTGATGTCATATCACAACAATCTTGCCACATCAAAGATTTGTTGTAAGGAAAACACTTTATAAACTTTAAAGTGATAGACCAGATATCCCAAAAGTTTTAGTATAATTTAAGTTATTAAAGTGGAAACTGCTAGGTGGTGCAGGAGACACCTTTTATTGAATAATTTTCTGTGTGATATATTTAATTGAGATGTTATTATGCGCAGAGCAATGCCTTAGGCAATAAAAGAATCACTAAGTTTATATAAGATTCAGGTCCTTCCTTCAAAGGAATATATGTTCTGTTGTTCAGTCATTTCAGTTGTATCGTACTCTTTGGGATTTTCTCAGCAAAGATACTGCACAATTTACTATTTGCTTCTCCAGGTCATTTTACAGATGAGGAACTGAGGCAAATAAGGTTCATGGACTTGGCCAAGCTAGTATCTGAAGCCATATTTGAACTTGTGAAATATTAGTCTTCCTGATTCTAAGTCCAGTCCTACATAACTACTACTAGGGATTATAGCATTTATGTAAGTCACCATAATAAAAATTATAAATGATATGTACATTAGTCACAAAACAAACAGCTTTGTGATCTCCCATGGTTGGAAGGCTTTATTGACTGTGGTGGATGAAACATGGGAAGATTTCTTGGGGGTGATGATATTTGAATTGATCTTTAAAGAATGAGTAGAGATTTAATAAGTAAAGGAGCCAGGTATTTCATTTTAGACATATCATTTGTACAAGCAAAGTTATAGAGATGCATATATAGAGGATGGAGAATATACAGTGTGTATTCATGAATCCATGAATTGACCAGGTGTGCTAAAAGACAGAATATTAGTATAGTGGAAACTGGGGCATGTGGATAATCCACCAGGGTGCCTAGTAAGGAGAAGTTGGAGATGTTATGAGTAGTGGGTATCAAGTCAAGAGACTGGAGAATATCTAGACATTCTGTAATTGGTTTCAAACTATATATGATTAGAAATCTTTTCCAAATGGCTGTTAACACCAGAGATCAAAATCTTGATCATTTTCTTTCCTGCTGATCTCTGGCAGTTTATCTATTTCCTTAATGGTGTCCAATGAGATCAAAGGGAGAATTATTGAACTTTCTCTCACTGAATCCAATATATGACTCCTAAATTCAGGGCTCAGTTCTTTGCCTGATTTTACATTGTTCTTTTGTGTGTGTGTGAAGAAGATTTGATATAGGTATTTCAAAGTTCAGGCGAATAATCTTCCAGGATCTCAGAAACTACTAGAAATCTAGACTTCTCACGGCCCTAGCAACTCACATTGGATTTTTTAATCAGCTCAGAACTTTTTCCTTAAAGAGCAAGAATAATTATTTTTGGGACTTAGTCTAGTCAGTGGTAGCTGAAACAAGAATAATCTGAAAGGAAATGTTGCAATTGTACATGAACTTGGTAGGATCAATACTAGATAATAAATTTGAACCCACTCTCCCCAAAGACTGAAGTAGGATAGGAAAGAGTGTGCTTCCAATATGTTGGAAGGAAATAATTGTACTTTTATAATATTTTTGAAGTTAATATCCCTTTACAAAAGTTAATAGGTGTTAAGTGATTAAATAAAACTGAGTTGCTGAAACTCACTGGTATCTATCAGTGAAAAAAACACAATTAGTGGGGGTTAGACCTTTGGTCTTGGAGAAGAGATAACCCAAGTCTTTCAGGATTCCCTATATTACTCTGAGATAGAGAAGTAGAGAGCCTTGCTCTGAGAGAAGCCTGAGCATACATGTTATGTGTTTAAAAAGTTGTATTCATTCAATGACTCAATCAATAAACATTTATTAACCATCTACTCTAAACCAGGCCACTGTGTTAGGCAAAGACAGAAAACTGAAATAGTCCATATCCTAAGGAGTTTATATTTTCTTGAGACATGAACTAAAGCCTACAAATTGAGAGTGTTGCAAGATTATGGGTGGCCTTGAAAATCTACTTGGCTAAGGAATTTGAACTTTATTTAATTGGTACTAGAGAGTGGCTGAAGAATTATGAACAGATGATTTTTGAGGAGAGAAATTAGATGACCAGATCTATTATGCACAAAAAAGGTTATTCTGATAGCAACAGGAAAAGGATAAAGAAAGAATATAAATAGGAAAATTATTAATCAGAGTAACAACAATGGGAAGAGAAAGAAAGGAATAAACTCAGAAGATATCAGAGAAGTTGAATCTCCTTATCTGAAAACATGTTGCATTTACTTTTCCTTAAGATATATGCTTTACCAAGAATATAGACACTTTTCAAATCTTTATAGGGATCATCCTCTTGATATGGTATTTTTTGTTCTCACAAAGTCCATTATAAAGTTAAAGCATAAAAGGCAGGATTTGATTATCTTATAAGTGTATGGAATTTAAAGAGAATTGGGTAAATAGGATCACTGTACATCCAGCTGTTCAATTGATTTCATGTTCCTCTTAGATTGTAATTGGATTTGAAACTTCAGAAGAAATAAATTGAAGGAAACAACAACTGCACTCATTATTGTTGTGCCTAATACCATGATTGAAAGGAGCCCTACATCAAATTAGAAACATGATAATATCTATTATTTACAGGGCAATTTCTGCTAAATAACTCATTTTGTTTTCACAGAATAGATTTGATTTTACCATGAAGAAAATGGTTTTGGCTCCCTTTGGGAAAGAAACATTCTCACTTTTTGTTTATGTCAGGACTTAATGCAAGTATATGAAGTACTCTCAATGTCTCTAAAGAGTGTGAGAGAATTGAAACTCCTCCTCCAAGTGAATCATTGGTAACCATTCCAGCAAATTTCATTTTCAATATTCAATGGGAAAAAAAAGCAAGAAGAGATAACCCATTTAGAAATCTACAAGGGGAGTATATTTTACTGCATCTGAATTGCAAGGATATGATCTCTTTCCATAATAATGGAGAATAGGCTAATGTGATATTCTCTATCTTGCAGATGGATGACAGTGAGTGCTTTTTTAAAAAAATTAATTTGTTTACAATTAGTATGCATTTATCTTCTTTCTGCATTCTTATTAAATTCAAAAGAAAGAAAAAAAAGAAAAACTTATACTAAATATATGTAGTTAAGCAAAACAAATGCATTTGGCCAAATTGTAACATGAAAATCATGAAAAAGGATGGTTCCAGAGAAACCTGAGATTTGCTGAGTATGTGAGAACCAAAAGAAAAAACTCAAATAGTGAAAGGCTTAAGAATTCTGAGCAGAACACTGATAACTGGTCACTTTATCAAGTTGTGTTTGGTCTGCAAAGTTACTACTGAGAGAATCTGTCAATTATTATTTTGACTGAAAAAAAAATAAATCAAGTCAAAAAGCATTTATAAAGTGGCTACTATGTTCCAGGCATTGTGCTAAGCTTTGGAGAAACAAAGCATGGCAAAAAACAATCCTTGATCTTAAAGGAGCTCACAGTCCTTGGAAAAGTTGTTTTCTATCCATATATGAATAAGAAACATAAGAAATTTTCTATTTAGAGACAGGCATTCTGGAAGTTCTTTCTTCCCCCTCCCTACAGAATAATGGATAAAAGGAAAATATCTTTCTTACTAGATTTGTTTTCTGTTAAATTATATGAACATGCAGACTACCAAAGGGACTAAAAATTATTTTTGCAGAGCTGCAAGACCTCAGAATTAGAAGGGGATTCACAAACTCTTTGATTTAATGTATATGCTTGAAGCCCCTTCTTTGATATTGACTACTGGGGGCATTTATCCTCTGAATTTCCTCTGTGGTATGAGGGAAAAAAGTACAAAATCATATTTTTCTATCTCTCCTTCCCCAAACCCTCCTATCAGCGATCTTAGGAAAGGCCATTCTTTCTTTGCTTTTATAATATCTTAATTCATTTTTTTCTAATAAGTCTTTTACTGCCTGGAGGAAAAGGGTGAGAGATATGTAGTTTAAAGAATTGATTTTAGATCTGGAAATAGGAACTGACTTTATAACTGTATAATTGTGTAAATGGGAAACTAGATTTGAACTCTGGGGTTTTGAGTTACTTGGGTGATGTTCGACAAATCATTAAGCCTTAGTTTTTTTCTCTGTAAAATAGGAACATGAATTTCTTTTAAAATTTTATTTGCATAACATATGTGTGGGTAATTCTTCAACATTAACCCTTACATAGCTTTCTGTAACAAATTTTTCCCCCCAACTCCTCACCCCTCCCCTAGATGGCAGGATATCCACTACATGTTAATTATGTTAAAATACTTGACAGATCGAATATATGTACACATATTTCCAAACTTATTGTTGTACAAGAAAAATCGTATCTACACAAAAGACATATTAGATAAAGGAAACACAATGTAAGCAAATATCAATCGAGAGTATGAGAATGTTATGTTGTGATCCACATTTCACATCCCTCCCTCTGGGTGTATAAGGCTTTCTTCAGTGAACAATTGGAAGTGGTTTGAAACATTTCATTGTTGAAGGGAGCCATGTCCATAAGAATTGATCGTTATATAGTATTGTTGTTGCTGTGTATAATGATCTCCTGGTTCTGCTCATTTCACTCAGCATCAGTTCATGCA
Organism: Myrmecobius fasciatus; assembly: GCA_023553655.1. Taxonomy (NCBI): domain Eukaryota; kingdom Metazoa; phylum Chordata; class Mammalia; order Dasyuromorphia; family Myrmecobiidae; genus Myrmecobius; species Myrmecobius fasciatus. The sequence continues at coordinate 476,670 of JAJPUD010000951.1, forward strand.
AGTCTCTCCAGGCCTCTCTGAAATCGTCTTGCTGGTCGTTTCTTACAGAGCAATAATATTCCATAACATTCATATACCATAATTTATTCAGCCATTCTCCAATTGAAGGGCATCTATTCAATTTCCAGTTTCTAGCCACTACACAAAGGACTGCCACAAACATTCTTGCACATGTGGGTCCCTTTCCCTCCTCTAAGATGTCTTTGGGATATAGGCCCAATAGAAATGTTGCTGGGTCAAAGGGTATGCACAGTTTGATAACTTTTTGAGCATAGCTCCAAATTGCTCTCCAGAATGGTTGGATCCGTTCACAGCTCCACCAACAATGCATCAGTGTCCCAGTCTTCCCACATCCCCTCCAACATTCATCGTTATCTTTTCCTGTCATTTTAGCCAATCTAACAGGTATGTAGTGGTACCTCAGAGTTGTCTTAATTTGCATTTCTGTGATCAATAGTGATTTGGAGCTCCTTTTCATATGATTAGAAATAGTTTTAATTTCATCATCTGAAAATTGTCTGTTCATATCCTTTGAACATTTATCCATTGGAGAATGGCTTGAATTCTTATAAATGTGAGACAATTCTCTATATATCTGAGAGATGAGACCTTTATCAGAACCCTTAAATGTAAAGATGATTTCCCAATTTGATGCTTCCCTCCTAATCTTGTCTGCATTAGTTTTGTTTGTACAGAAACTTTTAAACTTAATATAATCAAAATTATCTATCTGGTGTTCAATTAGGAATTCCAGATCTTCTTTGGACATAAATTTATTCCATCTCCACAGGTCTGAGAGGTAAACTATCCTATGTTCCTCTAATTTGGTTATAATATCACTAATATCTATATCATGAACCCATTTAGATCTTATCTTGGTATGTGGTGTTAGATGTGGGTCAAGCCCTAATTTCTTCCACACTAGTTTCCAATTTTCCCAGCAGTTTTTGTCAAATAGTGAGTACTTATCCCAGAAGTTGGGGTCTTTGGGTTTATCAAAGACTAAATTGCTATAGTTATTGCCTAGTTTGTCTTGTGATTCTTTCCTATTCCACTGATAGACTACTCTATTTCTTAGCCAGTACCAAATGGTTTTGATGACCGCTGCTTTATAATATAGTTTTAGATCTGGTACAGCAAGGCCACCATCATTAGCCTTTTTTTTCCATTAATTCCCTTGAAACTCTTGACCTTTTGTTCTTCCAAATGAATTTTGCTACTATTTTTTCTAGATCTGTAAGATAATTTCTTGGGAGTTTGATTGGTATGGCACTAAATAAGTAAATTAGTTTGGGTAGTATTGTCATTTTTATTATATTCCCTCGGCCTACCCATGAGCATTTTAAGTTTTTCCAATTAACTAGGTCTGATTTTATTTGTGTGGAGAGTGAGGAACATGAATTTTAATATAACCCATATTCTAGGTTTGTTTTATGAACATATTTTAAAAATTTAGGATGGCTCAGAACCGAAACTCTTAGTTTACATATATTGAGCTTATCCATGAGGTAATACTTCTCAATAGTTGTGCTCTTTTTGTCTCTGTCATTATGGTGCTACTACTACTGTATCATTTTTTGCTATTTTCTGTTTTTCTCTTATTTTCTTCCTCTGTAACTTCTTCTTTCTTCAGCATGTCATGCCTCTTTTAGAATAAAAACATGAAGACTCAGGGCTAATGAGTACATTTCCACCTTTGTTGTTTGCCACTCTTGTAGCCTGCTATCATAAAAGAAAGACTACTAGTCAATAACAGATCCTCAACCCTTACTTCTGGTTAAATTCCATTCACCTCTTCCCAGACTCATTTAGAAAGGTGATAACCCCCCTTTTCTCCTCACACATAATTAGCATCTGTTCTGGAGTCTTTTTGATGTTAAAAATAAACTCTTGAAGTCCTTTCCACTTCCCTTTCTAGCACCAATCATCATTCTTTGGAACTGCTTCACACATATTAGCTCAAAGCTCTGATAAGTTTCAGAAGGACACTAGAACAAGTGGGGGGAAAGGAAAAAACCTGGCAACATCTACTAATATTCCAGATGCTATTGCAAAGTCCCATTTATCCATTACATTCACCCCTCCATTAAACATTTCCTTGTTTCTTTCTTTGGTTTTTTTTTTTTTTTTTTTTTTTTTTTTTTTTTTTTTTTTTTTTTTTTGCTTTTTGCTGAGGCAATTGGGGTTAAGTGACTTGCCCAGGGTCACACAGCTAGGAAGTGTCTGAGACCAGATTTGAACTTAGGTCCTCCTGACTTCAGGGCTGGTGCTCTAACTACTGCGCCACCTAGCTGCCCCCATTTCCCTGTTTCTGCGAAGTATTCAGAGTGTAAATGTATAGTATAAAGGATGCACACACACAAATAAATATATATGTACTATATATGTGTATATATGCACATATACATATATATGTGTTACATACATGCACACACTACAGCATCTTCATATGCACATTCCATTAACTACATATGATTCATGAAACTATATATTAATTGCATCCTCCTAGAATAAACAGAGAGGATACTTACAGAGTACATTAACATCACATTTCAGAATCACATACATTATAACCCACCCGCTTTCTATGTATATATGTATACACAAACACACACATATATTCTAGTCAGGAAGCAAATGCTTTTTCAACATATAAGTGTATTCTTTCCTCTCCTTACCTTAATGATATACTTAATTGTCCATAATAGACCCACTTTAGCTATTCAATTTGATTGACAGCATTTCCCATGGTCCAAGCTCTACTTTTATTACTGGTGGCTTGCTACCTGGAAAGGAATGTTTCATTTCTTAATTGAGAGTTTCACCCAAGGAAGAAAATTTCTCTTAGTACATGCTTCCTTTTATATAATTGGTGATTATTCACTTGCAACATACAATTATATGGTTCTTTGAATCAATCAAATCTGCTTGATTTTCTAGGAATGTCTAGCTAAACACACATATACACATATAGAGACAGAGCTAATTTGGTAATATAGACAATGAGATACCTAAATATAGCTTAAGGATATATTCTCAATGTAGCCTATAGATGTTCTACCTCCAAACCAATCCCCACAAAAAAAATAAATAAAAAGCAACAGCTTCTTTCAATTCAAGCAGCTTTAGCCCAACTCTATAGCATTCATAAAAATTACATGCATTCTGGACAAATATAATATATATTCCATTCAGTTCTGGAAAAAACTGCTTGAGTCCATTGTAGGTGTTTTGAATAATCATAACTATCCACATCAAATAAGTATTATCTGAAAAAAAAAGATTAGGAAGCTCTATACTTTTGGAGGGTCATCTGCAAAAAGATAATTAAAGCTATGAGAGGGGATGAAATCAATAATGATAGCTCATGTTTATATAGTGCTTTAGGTTTGGAAAACACTTTATGGTTTACATGGAAGTAGGCATTATTACTATCTCTATATTATAGAAGAATAAATTGAGTCTTAGAAGGGTAGACTAATTGCCCAGGATTACATAATTATTAAGTATGAGGTGAGATTTAAAGAGATTTAGCTTTCTAACTTTAATGTCGGCTCTGTAACATGTCATGCTTTCTCTCACCAGGACAATAAATGTAGAAAGAAAATGAAGGAAGAGGGCTCAATATAGACTATTAAGGAATAACCCCACTTAGCAGCTATAGGACATTGATAATAGTTCAACAAAAGTTGATGAGAAATAGGAGAAAGGAAGAAAACCAAGAGAGTATGGCTGCAGATTACAAAGTGGGCAATGCTCAAGAGAAGGGAATATTTAATAGTATCAAAAAAGTTATTGAGAGATCAAGAAGGATGAAGACATAAAAAAGGCCATTGGACTTGGCAGTCCTTCTTGGCAGAGAGCATTAGTGGCTTTGAAGAGAGATTTTATTAAATCATTAATAAGTTAACTCCTATTAACTCCTAAGATAATCCTCTTAGGATCTCTCTGGCAAAATGTTGAATATAAGATAAAGACTTTCTTTTACAGATTGAGATAAAGAATACCTCCTTCCCAAAAATCTGGACCCTGTCTGAGCCAACCAATTTATCCTCAAATAATGAAACGCAATTAAGAAGTCTTCTTAGTTGTCTCAATAGGTTGCAAGTGGGCCTTTCTATCCTTACTAAGGAAAATGCTCTCAGGACTCAAATAAAAGCCTTCTTCACTATAAGCTTATCAACTAACTGATCAACCCCTATGATATCTCTGTAGTTTTTCCAAATCAAGTCAGGGAATTATTGGATATGTTTGGTCCATAGTCCCAATTTTGGATAGTTCTCTGGTGACCTGGATTGTATTCAAAACGAGTCAGTATTGACTCATTCAATTAGTCAATGAGCAATGTGATAGTTACCCTTTTTCCTTAATGCCGTCCTCCAGTACCTTATAATTACTTCAAAGAATCCATAGTAATATTCATGATATACAGCTCCTATCTACTTTCCAGATTAATACTTGCTTATGAAGATCTAGACCTCTTTGTCTGAGTTGACTTGTAATCATCCAACACATTAGTGTACACAGTTCCTCTCAATGCATTCCTACATCAATATTTGCAAGATTTCATTTCCATTTCTCTCATAAGAAAAAACTAAAATAAATAGCTAAAAATAGCAACAATATGAAAGAGAAGATAAAAACAAAACAAAACTTTGCCTCCAAAAGGAAAATGATACAGGGTTATTTGTTTAACTAACCCTTTTTTATATAAACAGGAGCTCACAAAAATCCAGGAGATAAATGTATAAACAAAAGGAAAAAGTTTCTGTCCTCAAGTTTATATTTGAAAAGGGAAAGAAGATAATACATAAAAGAAAGCTAAAAGTGGGGGTGGGGTAGCACTTATGGAGGGGAGCAGAAAATGAATCAGGGAGGGGCCTGAAAAGGAATGGATTAAACATGCCTAGGATACTTTTCTAAATGTATGCTCTAGAAAGAACCAACCAATCAGAAGGAACTGCGTGGGTGAAAAGCTCTTCAAGGGTGAACATATTGCTGTAGAATGGTAGAATGAAAGAGTAAAAGGCCCCAAGATGTAGTTATATGGTACAATTTTGAGCAATATATCCTGATCTAGCTTCATCCATGTCATGTTGAGCAAGCAATACAGATTAGTTTAAAAAAAGTTTTTATGAGTCCCTAAGATGTAACCTATTACTCATTATTCTGGATGTCCACTTACCAAGTCCAGTCTTGGGAGTTAGTCTGCCCAAATTCATTACCTTTTCAAGTCTTTTGACCCTTCATAATTACTTCTGGTAAATCTTAGAATATATAACTCAAATATAGCTCACATTCAAGTTTCCTCATAGTAGGTAAAAAAGGTCCCCACATCCCATATTACTACTAGTATTCACATTTATAGATCAAGTACAGCACAGCCTTCAATCCATCATGCAGAAAATACAAATTAACAACAGATTCATAGGCTATAAACAACTGATAAGGTTCTACTTTCCTCTCCATTGAACTTCCTTATGGACTGGATTCCCTCATTACCCTTTTCAGGAGGGAAATAAACTTTAAGGTTTGCTTTTGGATGACTATCCAACAAAAGTACAAATGAGTACAATTTCTTCATGACTCTCATGTACCAATGTATAAGGATTTATGCTTCAGTTAAGTTTACTTTGCATTGCTGCTAGAAAACTCCTTTCTGAATACTCCCCAACCTTTTTTTCCCCTGTGTTCCCCACCTCCCCTGTTCTATAGGCAAAAGCATCATGGGAAATGAAATTCTGTGGACTTTCCCTTCAGCCATGTCTACTTCATTAATGTGAATTGCCATTATTATTATTATAAAGTGCTTTCACATCTGTAATCTTGATTGTTTCAACAACGTTTGAGTCATTTCCCCTCATCCCCATACTTATGACATCATGCTTTCAAACTAAATAAATTGAGTAATTTCAGAATTATTTCACATTTCCTTCAGGCTTTTATAATCACTTGCAGAACTCAATGCAATTAAAGTGACAGAACAATCCATGGTCCTCCTCTAACCATACCATCACAGGATCAGATCACAGTGGGAGAGTTTTCTTCCTACTGAGTTAAGGGGGAAAATGGAGCCTTGATTAGGAGAGCAGAACCAGGAAGAGGATTATGGGACCTGATAATAATGGAGACATAAATTCTTCTCTTCACCTGAGCTATTGGTTTGAGTATTGCCTAAATATTAAACAGCTATTCCAAATTTCAAGTGAATAAAAAGAAATAGATCTTTGTCCCACCCACTAGCTCAGGGTGACCGCTAAATTAACCAGATTACAGGTTATTATCTCCCCACTGTTCTAGACTTGCAAAATCTAATTGGCTCATGTATTATGTACAACAGTGTGAAAGAAATAAACTGAGCTTCTACCCTATTGGTCTTCAGGAAGTCACTTTCAACTCCCCTTGTTTGTACTCTCTAGAGACTTATTCCTGGTGAGGGCTAAGGGCTTCAAAGGAGAAATTGCTATTTCCTTAACTACATTATCTATGAACAGTTGAACTGAAATAGGAACAGTTAAAAGACCCTTTGATTTGTACCACTTAATAGAGGATTCTGAAGTTCTTAACTTCATTAATTGATTCCGTTAGATTTGAAGTCAAGAAACCCAAGTTTAAAACCCTCTTCTATTATTTATTAGCCTTGTGACCTTGGGCTGACACCATAAATCACAGTCTCAGAATTAAAAGGGATATTAATGGTTGTCTAGTACAAACCAAACCTGAATGAAAATCTCCTCAACAATATGCCTGACAAGCAAAGCCTTCGTTAGGATGATTGTAGAAAGAGTTTTTGTACCAGGATGTTAAAATTTAGAGGATTTTGACCATAGTTTGGCATTCACAGTTCACTTACATTTAGAGGGTGTCTATGGAATTCATAATAGATTTTAATAATTTATAAAAGAATTATTTTAGCTTCAGAAACAGTGGAGTTAAGATAGACAGCTATCTATGTCTCAACCTAAGTGACTTCCCCTTTACTTGATCCACCCATTTCCCTTCCACTCAATCAAACCTGTCTTAAAAAGTTGACTTAAAGACATATTTCATGTTATTTGCCTCAGATGCAAAAACTGTCAGTTATGGCTTTGTTGAGAAGTACTTATTCATCCTTTTGCTTGAAGATCTTCCAGTGAGGGAGGTGCTACTATCTCCCAAGCCACCCTACTTTTGTATAGTTCTACTTATTCAGAAGTCTTTTTAAAATTATATCAAGCCTTAAATATTCCTCTTTTAAAATTTCTACCTATTACTCCTATTTCTGCACTTTAGGATCATGCAGAATAAGTCTATTCCTTCTATATCACAGCCCTTTAAAAATAAAAACTTGGAGATAACGCTCAAAATATCACACACTCCAGTGGAGTCTTTCTTTTTTCTTCTCAGAAAACATTCTTAATTCTTATAACTACTTCTCTCTCTCTCTCTTTCTTTCTTTTTTTTTTTTTTTGCTGAGGCAATTAGGGTTAAGTGACTTTCCTAGGGTCACACAGCTAGGAAGTATTAAATGTCTAAGGCTAGATTTGAACTCAGGTCTTCCTGACTTCAGGGCTGGTGCTCTATCTACTTCGCCACCTAGGTGCCCCACTAATTCTCTCTCTCTTTTTAAAAAGCTTTTTATTTTATTTTATTTTGCTGAGAAAATTGGGATTAAATGATTTGTCCAGGGTCACAGAACTAGGAAGCATTAAGTGTCTGATACTGGATTTAAACTCAGGTCCTTCTGACTTCAGGGCTGGTACTCTATCCACTATGTCATCTAGCTGCCTCATGACTAACTCTCCTATGACATGCACTCAAGAGCTTTCACAATCTTGGTTGCATTCTTATAGATATTCTCTAGTTTTTAAATAAATATCCTTTAAAATGGAAGACCTAAAATTGAGCATAATATATTGTCTTGCCAGAGTGGTGTTCAATGGAATTATTGCCTCCATGTTGTTGTTGTTGTTGAATCATTTTGATTGTGTCTTACTCTTTGTGACCCTATTTGGGGTTTTCATCACAGAGATGCTGAATGGTTTTTCATTTCTTTCTCCAGCTTATTTTACATATGAGGAAACTAAAGGCAAAGGTTAAATGACTTATCTAGGATCACTCAGCTAGTGTTTGAGGCCAGATTTAAACTCAGGAAGATGAATCACTAAGTCTAGTGCTCTATGCATTTTACTATTTCTACACAGCTTCCAAATTAATATTTCTAAAACACAGGTCTTACTCCATCATTCCCTAGCTCTAATAGCTCTCATCTCTAGGATAAAGTGCAGGATCCTCTGTTTAGCATTGAAAAAGATTTCACAATCTTGCTCTAAATAATTTTTTCAGGCTTATTTTATATTATCTCCTTCAATTCTAGGTTCCAGAAGGACTGAGTATTGTTCCTTACTATCTATCTCTGATCAACACATCCTTGTACAGGTTGTGCCTCATGCCTAAAAGGCATTCCTTTCTCATGACCACTTCTTGTATATCTTAGTTTTCATCAAGCCTTAGCCCAAATGTCACTTCATATAGAAAATCTACAATTTTCCTCAGTTTCTAATGTCCCCCAGTCTCAAAAACTTTTTCTGTATTTTATTTATAGAAACATGGGTGAATACCAAATCTATTAATGAAGTATACTATTAATGACATTTTAATTATTAAATATATGCATATAAACATATAATATGTGGATACATACCTACATACACACACACACACACGAATTTCCTAATATCTGTGTATGTTTTCTATTGTTTTCTCTAAGAGAATTAACCTTTTTGAGGGCATTTAGTGTTTTGATTTTTTTCAGCACCTTGAACAGTACCTGGAACATAATTGGCTTTTAATAAATGCTTCCCAAATATATGAATATTGTATGAATTGAGGCTTTTTAATATTCTAATTATCCACCCCTGGGACTCTCTAGTTTATCAATATTTGTCCTAAAGTATGGCACCCAGGATTGAACACAGTGCTCCAGATGTAGGTTGCTCAGGTGGATAATGGTAGGTCTATACTCTCTATATTTATTGATGCTAGACCTTATATCACAAGAAACTTAAGCTTGCATTAGCTTTTGTGGATGTCATATTAAGTAACTGGCTCACATTGAACTCACAGACTACCAGATTTTTACACTGCTCTCCAAAGATAGGGCTAATTCTTAGATTTCAGTGTCACCAAACACTGTATAAGTAATATGAATTGTATTATAACTTCTTTTCTATTTTTTGAGGCACCATTTGTTTTTGTTTAAGCAAAAGGTGCAAAGAAGCAAAAGTGGCCTCACAATTTTACTCATATAATTTTGCTATTTTTTCCCCTGGGGGAAAGAAGCTAAGACTATTGTATAGAGGGAAAATTTAAGGTAATTTGTAGTATTTGAAAATGTCTGCTAATCAAAGCCAGGTTAAGAGACAGGTAAGTTAGATATATTTTTAGGATGCAATATGCTGGGAGGAGTGCAGTGAAGATATTTTTAAATGTAACTTTGCGTAAATGATCCTTATTTGAATCCCAAAATTCTGCTCTTCATGAATGTGGGCATTTATTTTGTGATGTATTTATGTGTGCTATAGTGAAAACTTAAAACCCTTTAGTGCATTATAAAGGGCATAAGTTTGTCAATTTTTGTTTAAGGCACAAATATGTCATGTCCCAGCTGAACCACTTGTTAGCAGGAAGAATAGAGAATAGGCTGAATGGGAAATAGAAAGGCTCTCTAAAGTTGGTTAAGGTTTTTCTTTTTTTTTTTTTTTCTGTTCATTTTTTCCCCTGGCCTTTCTGTTCCCTAGGATAGTTTTGTGAATTGAATTCTGCTCTTTAACAAAGACTTAGATGAACTATTTTATGAACTATTCATTTTATAAAAGCTTCTACTGAGTAGGACTTTTAATTACTGGAAATCTGACTTGGCTTAGAGTTGATGAAGTATTTTGGAAAAAAATGTTTTAGAGCTCTATTATTAACTCCTTGGGGCGCACAGTTGTTAACCTCTCTGAATATTTTAGCAGTTCTTGGTACTGTGGATTACAGTCTTATTAGACTACTTTATGATTTTAATAAAAAGATTTAGGCACTTTCTGTCAGAGCTTGGTTGGATCGAAACTTCGGATTTCAGATTTCCTTGGCCTGGGAGCATGTTCTCTAACACTCTTCAGGAATGCACCAAATTTTCTCATGTTACCTGAAGATTTCTTTTTCTTCATTTATTCTTTCTCTGGCCTCCAGCAACCCCTGCCCTTTTACTATGCTAATGGCACATCTTTCCCCACTTCTCTCCTTTTGCTATACTGCATTTGGTGCTCATGTTTTGTCGCAGTGTCTGGCAGAAGTTCAGGGATGAATAGCTTTCATTTGAGCAAAATGTGAATGACTGAAATAGACCTGATTATTATCGTGTAGTACTTGTGGGGGACCTTTACTTGCTGTTGTATCCCTTTGCAGGTTTGCGGTGGTCTTTTATATAAGAATCTATGTACAGCTTGATCCCAAATATATTTGAATGGTCAAACATTATATATAATTTATAATCTACTAAATGAACATGATGTCTCACTCTCATTATTTACTAGCTCTGATATTTTTTAATAGAATGTGGTGTATCACTTAGAGAAGAACAAATAGAAAATTTTGTATTGCAGAAATGTCTATTTAATTTCCATGATCATGAAATGATAAAACTTTTTTTTAACTTCTATTAATAAGTTTTATCTTGATCGAAATTTTTTAATAATCATCTAGCTCAGTTTGAATGATTATATCATACCCTTCATCTTCTCTGCTCTTCTACTGAATTTTCATTTAGTTTCAAACAACATTGATTATATTTAAAGCCCTCCAAAATCCGAGAATTTATAGAATAACAGTTTGCTTTGTCAGTGAAAACTGGGACCAGCTAAGTTATTATTTTATAGGCTTTTTGCAAGTCTAAATAATTTTCCTTAAAAATCTTTAGCCATAAAACTTTTACTTACTAGGACTAGTTTCTATGACACTTCTTTTCAAGTAACATCTTTAGAACCAAATTGCTGACTTATAGAATCAAGCATGCATTAAAGGAAAATCCATTTCCTATGTCCTTTTAGAAAGCAAAGGTGATTTTTATACTTACTAACTGGAAGAAGTAGAATATATGTTCAGAAAACTTGTATAACAAATAAAGGATGTGTCATAACGAAAGTACAATTCTTTAGACATGGAATTCATCTGAGTGTGACTAAAAATTCTTTCATTTACTATTAACAAGCATTCATTAAGTCCTTACTGAAGGCAGATCATCTGGAGACAGAAAGGGTCCATCCCAGTCCCCATGAAACTCATAATTAAGTATGATTATAAGCATACTCTTCATGTAGCACCCTAGTCAACCCATTACTTTGAACTGGGTTTCTGAATTTCCCTAAATTCCCCTCCCTTGCCCTCTCCTCTCCTTTCCTTTTTTCTCCTTCCCTACTCTTTCCTTCTTTCTCTTCCCCTCTCCAGTACTGTTGTATCACTTTTGCTTATCTAATTTCCAGCTATTATTCAAACTCTAAGTTAAATTCTACCTCATAAGTCCTTCCCAAGCTGCCCCAACTTACTTTCCTTCCCTGCCCTCCCCACCTTTAGCTTTCTCCTCAATAGATGAGGAAGGATATATGGTCATCCTACATCTCAAAAGGGTGGATGCACTAGACAAGTTGAACAAAACATATTGTCGATGACTTCTGACAGTCACTAATCCTGGCTTTGGAACCTGTACCATTTATATTTTCTTTTCATTGACTAGTTACTTTGGACCCAGATATTGATTTAATTTAATCCTACCTAGAATATCATTGCTTTCTTTTGTTCAGATTCACTGTTGTTCCTAATAGTTAGATTCAATTTGGCTTGTTTTTATTTGTGACTCTCTGGCTTGATAAATCTGTGTTTTTGGCTATCAATAGACTTCATATTCTTTTCTTTCCTTCAAGACTGGCCCTTTCTAGAGACAATATTACTTTGATGTTGCCCTTTTCTGAATTCTTAGAGCAAATATTTTCTGTATCATGCATGTTGGCCCCTAATTATGTATTGTTTTGCATCAATGTTAATACTTTACTGGTTTGTATGTTATGTGTAAGTACATGTGTGTCTTGATGAGAATATAAGATTCTGATGGGCAGGCAATTGTGTCTGAAATAGCACTAACATATTGTAAGCATTGAGTAAATACTTGTTGAATGAATGATTGTCAAAATTCAGTCCATGGAGGGAAATTTGAGTGTCAGATTATAAGATAGGCACAGCTATGATCAATGTAATTTAAATGAAGCCTGATTTATTTTCCATTCTCTTTATGTTTTGTTTTCTAGCACTGACTTTCTAGCTAGGGATTTAGTCCTCATCAATATGCAGGAAATAAACTGATGAATCATTTTGAAAGATAACTTTTCTTTAAAGGACTGTGTTTATTGACTGCCTGCCTATGAAGTTCAAAAGGTTTAACAGATGTGATTATTTTCAAGACTTTTCATAAAGAAAGTCAGATAGTTAATATTTCCCTGTTGAATTATATTATGAAATGGAATAGATAACATATAATAAGATAATATATTATATAACAATATGGATTACATATCACATAATAATATACATATGTATATATAGGATATATATTTCTATATAATTTATATTTTCCCCTTTGATCTCATCTATATTAAGTAACTAGTTTGGCATCAGAGTTCATTTCTAGACCTAGGTAGCAGAAATCAATCCTCATCTGCTTCTAAAACTCTAGCACAAATTGGTCTTTCTACTGGATTTTCAGCCTATACATCAAATTAGAAAGCATATTGAACCTAAAAATCTGAGTTTTAGTATAGATTCTCCTATTAATTCAGTATGGCTTTGAACAAATCCCTGCTCTGGGGAGCCCAGATTTTTCTTCTTCCTTGAACCAAATGAAGGATTTTGACTAGTCTAAAGGTCCCTTATAGTTCTGGTACAGTGGAAGGAGTGGTTGGAGTTATGAGATCTGAGTTTAAATTCTGACTCTGACATTGATTACTTGTGTGAGTTATTTAACTAAGTCATTTAAGCTAGTCATTTAACATCTCTAGATGAAATGAAGGAATTGGACCTAATAGTCTCTAAAGTCTCTTCTAGCTCAATATTTATGATTTTATAATAACAGTCATTAAATCTGAAGTGTGATTGTAAAGCAAATAGATGGATTTCTATGTAGGGTTTATGAAATTAGTCTTTTTGTAATCATATCTTTTATAATATCTTATAAAATATAAAGGAATTATTTACATAAAATCTAATATTAAATAAGAGAAGACTCAAATGCTTTATCATCCCAGAAATTCCTTAAAATCCTAGGGTCTTCTCACCTGAAACAACCCTCTGCCAATCTGACCCCCTTCTCCCATGGTGAATTTCTTCCAGAAACCTACATTTTAAATGTTAGCTCTTTCTTCTTGAGTTTATACCTCCAGCCTTTAGTCCAGTGCCTGGCACATGGTGAGAATTTTAATAAAAACTTATTCCTTATCCACCAGAATAACAGTTAAATTTGGAAAAGCTCAAATCATGATTCTGAGAAAAGACAGCTCTTGGTGAGATATAAATATACATTTTGCTTAAGGAACAGTTGTGTGATTATTTTTTTCATTTTTTTTTATAACCCAAACTATTTTATTCTTAAAATAGTAATTGTAGACAGCATTCCCCACAGGTGATGGTAAAGTCAGTCTCATTTAACATACTAATTAATTTTTTAATGAGACTTCACTTAATAAATAACTGCCAATGGATGCCTTGAAAAAGAGACAGAGACAGAGACAGAAAATAGAGAGACATAGAGACAGAAAGGCAGAGAGAGGATTCAATTTGGGTACTTTTGGGGTGAAAATTGCTTGCTGCTTCACAATTCCTTCCTCAGACATTGTCAGGTGCTTTGGGATATTGTTCAGATAATAAAGCACAACACATGTCTTTTGAAAAGAAAATGAAGCAAGCTGTGCTTCTCCTGTTGTTATGGCTGCAGGCAACCTTTCAAAAGTTCCCATTTACCAAGGCATATCTTTAGATAACTTCAGAGATCACATTTAAATCTTGTCAGAAACTTTAAATGTTGCTTATCAATCAATAATGCTGAAGTACTAATGGGTGAATGTGAGAATTTAATATCGTCCAAAGGTGGCAAAGTTATCAGGGTGGGTGTGAGGGAGATTACTAATGCCTGATCTAACATATAGGTGCCATTCTTTCTCTTCTCTTTCTATGAAAAGGCAAGGGAAAAACTGTAATTGTCTAGGATGATTGTGTTTATTGGAACTTGTCCATTTTCCCTTTGTTTCTAATCTGGAAAAATGAGCCACATCATCCAAGGGCACTCAGATACAACTGGCTGGAGGAGAACAAATAGATTTAAAATGGAACGAATGTATCTCACAAGCCATTTTTATTGTTAGTGACAGTGGACCCACCACATTTGGGCCCTAAACCCTCATTCTATGATGTGTTTGTTGTAAGTAGAAAGGGAATCTAGGACAATCTGTTTGGGTACAGAGGCAGGTCCAGCAAATAGGCACTATTTGGAGTTCTGACTAGATATAAACCATAGAAATCCATGCTGCAGGTGATTTAGTCTTGAAAGCATTGGGCATTGTCTCAAGGAGGGAAAATATGAAACAGATTAGGGAAAAGAAATCACAGATAATATTAATACCTTCAAATGGCAGCTGGGAGAATAGAAATAACAATTGACTTAGATGACTACTTTTTCATATTAATAAAACCTGATGAGAAAAATCACAATACTTTTCAAAATTATTCACAACACAAATATGAGGGTATAGACTTTTGCAAATGATTCTATATAGCAGATGACACCTTTACAATACCAAAAAGACTGAGAGCTGCATAGAATGTGTAATCCTAATGTATTTATTGTTTTTGATTATCAAAGAGCATTTGATTCAGTGCATCAAATTGGACCTTCTCTATTGAGGAACCTTCCATGTATATGTTAACATCATGTGAGGTGCTTTTATAACCCTTTGATTATTAATATCAAATTAATAATAATCATTATTAATGATAAGGAAGTTATATATATGTGATGCATGCCATTGTTAAAGAGGATATTTTGACCAATGCACAAATGGAAAAAGGATTCTCTGTCAATGGTAGAGATCTCCATTTGCTCCTATTTGTGAATAACATGGAATGATTTGATCAAACCCCAAAGAACTCTATAATTATTCAAAAGAGATAAGTATAGCTATTTCTACAGGAAAAGCATTGAATGAAATAAAAAATATCTGTTGTCCAAATCTTATGGCTAGTATATCGAATCCATCAATACATGTATTTGTATTAGATATTTACAAGGACAATAAATTGGATCAACAATTGAACTAAAAAGATTAGGGTTAGATTGCATAATAAAATTGTACATAGTGCTTTTCATTATTCTAAAGTGCAGCCTAACTGAATTCTGAAAATATTCCTGTCTTGTAGTTATGCTACACAGTTGTGAATCTTGGAACATTTTAATCTCTAAGGTTTCAATGTTGTAGGTTCCTCAGACTCAAAAAAGTGAGGGATGGGAAGGGAATAATGCTTCCATAAGCCAGATGCTATGCTAAGAACTTTAGAAATATCTCATTTAATTTTCAAAATGGTCCTGCAAGGTAGATGCCATTATTACCCCCATTTAAATGGGGGGTAATGAAGATATGGAAGCGCATAGAGATTAAAGGACTTATTCAGTGTCACCTAGTAGTAAATATCTGAGGTCAGAATTCAGTTTAAGTTTTCATAACTCCAGGTCTAGTGCTCTCTTCACCATGCTGCCTTGCTGGAATGGTGTCTGCAAAAAGCTTGCAACACATTTCAATTATAAATTCTTTTCAAGAAAAGGGATGAGGGATATGATTGATGGCATGTAGGATTAGAGATCGGTCAGTAATATGGTTATGATAAGTAACAGCCTGAGAGCTCCATTTATACAACCAAAATACAGCAAAACCTAGAGGAAGTTCTTTAGAACATTGTGTAGGTTCTCCAATGGGAATCTGTAGAAGGCTATGGATAAGAAGGAGCAAAAAGGGTCATGATTTTTTTCCTCATTTTTAGACATATTTACAACAGTGAGATCATAGATATACTGAAACACCAAAATAATTATAAAATTATTTGGGGATTTGCTAATTTCGACCATTATATGCATCAATGATAATTAATTATAGCTGATGTGAATGTACCATTCATATGCTATATTGTTTATATGAGTGGATTTATATGTACAGTGTTATTGAGAATATTAACTACTCATTGTCATGGATTGAGAGTCAAGAAGTCACTTAGAGAAAATAACTATTTAATATTCAATAGGGTTTATCTGATGTAGAGAACCATAGTGTCAGCCAAAAACTCAAACCAATCAGTGGTCTTATCCTACCCTTTCTCTGACCATTGTCCTGGACACATTCTGTGCCATATCCCATTTTCTTTCCTTGTTCAATCTCTTTTTGCTATATCATAGTAATTGTTGATGTCAATAAGGCAGATAGATGGTTCACTGAAAAGAGTCAGGAAAACCTGACTTAAAATTTGGCATCAGATATTTACTAATTATATGACCCTGGTAAGTCACTCCAAGTTGATGTGAAGATAAAATGAAGTGATATGTTTGTAAAGTACTTTGCAAATCTCAAAGCACTATAATTGTGCTAGCGATTATTATTTTTATTATTATATTCATCTACAAATGGACCATTCAACAAATTAAAATCATTTTTGTTGGTAAATTTAATAAATGAATAGGACTGCTGAGTTCAGTTGCTATGTGGCCTTTTCACTAAGTACAGCAGCTTCTCTCCTTTCCTTCTTAGTCCATCTTCTGCTTCATGATTTTGTTGACTAGGAGCCATCCTGTAGTACCATTTGCCATTTCCTTGTTAGATACCTTTCCTCAACTTGGAACTAAACCTGCACAAATGTCCCATTTATATTGTCCCATTTGACTCTTTAACCTTACAAAAGGAAGTTTATTTCTTGATTGTTCAAGAATTATGACAAACTACCTGAATACATGGTTGATTATGGAAATATATCTTCATGAATACTAATTAAAATCATTGAAGGCAGATTTTTTGACTTTTAAAATTTTGAAATATTTCAATAATGCAGTCTGATCATTTAAACTTAGGACAGTCATACTTTGGGTTAATGTTTTTCTTTTCTATTATAAAGTGATTTTTATCAATCACAATTCAGCAAAAATATAGCCCTTTCTTTGTCAATTGATAATAACTCTTCTTCTGTCTTTTATCTGAATTGTTTCATTAATTCCCTCAATAAAACATGTATGATGGAGCTCTCAATTTAATCTTTTCTCAGTTTCATTCTTATTTTACTTCAAAAAGTCAGTATCAAGTCAGATGCCTTATATGATCCTCCTTAGTTTGATTTTTACCTTTTCTTCTTTCTTTTCCTACTTTACTCCATTCTTATTCCTTTTTCTTTCATGCCACAATTCTTTCCTCTCTTCTGCAATTGTTTTTGACATAACTTTTGTCTTTGCAGTTACTATTTTAATTGAGGACTTAAAAATATGGGTTTTGCTTCTGCTTTTAAAATAGTGCTTTAAAGCCTATTTACTCAGAAAGGAGAAAATTTTGAAATGGAAGACACAGAAGTGTTTAGAGAGCAAGTAAGATTTATGACTTCTAGTTTAGGAAATAGTCCAAAAATTTGTTGAATAGTCCAAAATATTTTATTATCCAAAGACATATAAGGTACTACAGAAAGCGAGAAGCTGAGTTCACTTCCGCTGAGTTCAGTGGAAGGAAACTGCATTGTACTTCAAATTTAAAGAATTGAACTGAATATCAGCTTTACAATTTAGAAGCTATGAGACTTCAAGCACAGTTATTTAAACTCTCATTATCAGTTTCCTTTTCTAAAAAGTAGAAAGAATAATGCTTGTCCTAACTTTCTCACAAGGTTGTTTCAAGAATTAAAGGAGATGTAATAGATGTGAAAGTATTTTATAAAGTGAAAGTCATTATTTCCTGAACTCTTCCTCCTTCCTAATAAATTTGTTAGGCTTTAAAGTGACAATTCAAACTTGGGAGTGGTTTACACTATTCTAACTCTTTATCTTATTGCCCTTCCACATGAAAAAAAAAGGATTAATTGTCTTTTTTTCCAATTTAAAATAAGCATGACAGAGCAATGCGGATTAATAATATTTTTAAATTAAAATTTCAATTAACAATAATTTTTATTCTCTTCCTGGCATCTTTTCCTACCCTTGATTTCTTTGTCCCCTTCCAAAAAAAGCCCAAAACAAAATTCTTGTAACAAATGTGCATATTCAATCAAAACAAATTTCTATCTTAGTCATGGATGATATTCTTTGAATTGAGACATAGTGGCATTGTGGATCAAAGCCTAAGCTTGGTATCATGAAAGTCTAAATAAAATCTTGCCTATCTCATGTTGACTGTGTGACTCTGTGACAACGCCCCAGGCTAAGACTGTAAATTATAGTTGAGTTGCCTTTTATAATCTGTGGAGGGAGTTATTATTATTTTTTTTTAATGGACCTGTGATTGTATTGGTGTAGAGAACTCCTAGGGGAAAAACTCCCTCCACCAAATAAGATCAACTATTCTGGAACTGAGTTTTGCATTCACCTAAAGACGAAGAAGGGTAATGGTCTTTCCCAGGGTCATATAAACATGTAAGAGGCAGGACTTGAACTTATATCTTCTTATACAGAGACCATTTCTCTAAGGATGATCATTACACTGATATACAACAAAGCCTATACAACAAAGGGCTCACCACCATTGGTAGCCATTTGGTAACCATTCTCAAACTGGTCAACAATAAGCTGGTCAAAACCCCCCATAAATATAATATGCAGAAAGATATCACTTCTCAGAGCAATAGTAAAGGTTGATAATAATTACACCACTGTTAGATTTCTTGAATGCTACCAAAAGTAGTTTGCTTCCAGATGACGTTATGAAACACTTGACAAATGACTGAGTAATGAACGTTTGTTTATTGAAAAAGGAAACACTCATGATAACAATTGAAAACCAGACTATTACCACCAGTAATTATGAAAGAATTATGCATAAAAATAGTGAATTAGTGATTGTGCATGATGCAAAAAAAACCCAGTAGAAACTGTGTAACATGGCACTGCAGACTACAAATGTTTAGTAGCTGCCAAATAATTAGCAAGATATTATTATGTATCAGTAAGTCATTATCATTAATGGACTCATATTTGACAAAATCCTTACACTATAAATACTGACCTTAAAATGTCTTTTAGAATTCAACTAATAAACTATATTGAAGCCAAATCATCATCACAGATAAAACTATTGCCCGTAATTGCCCATACATAATATTAATCCATGACAAATTAAAAGTAAGTTTTTAAATAGAGGTTATCATACTAAATGCTCCTGATTCAAAACTATATGACATATAAAAACCCTCCAAAATACAGAGATTTAAAAGAAACCCAAACCATTTGCAAACAGGATAAGGCATGTGCCATATCTATAATCCTCTTTGTCACTGGAGTAGTCTAAAAGATGTTTCAGTGACCCCTCCAGATGAAGATACATGTTTAATTAGTTATAGAAGTAGTTATTTTATTTATCTGCTCAAAAGCCCACAGAATACTAAATGTTAAAGATATATTAGAGTACTTTTTCCAAAACTATTGCTCTCTAAACTTCATTAATACATATAAAGAACAAGATAAGACATTTAAAAAAAATTAACGCAAGAAAAGACAGAGTAATTCATTGATACCAAAAGAAAATTTAAGAACAACTTTCACCTTCATAAAACCACAAGGTTTTTATTTATATTTAGAGGCCAATGTAGGGCATAAAACTGTGGAAGTAGATGAGGATAAAGGTAATCTTCCTTACCCTATCACAGTCATACAACTATTTTTCTCTTGAATCTGTGTAATTGCTTTTTAACATAGTGTGCTATTGTGGATCTGGAAATTCTAGATTTTGTCCCAACTCTATCAGTTGTAGCATACTTGCCAAATTATCATTCAGCTTTCTCTAGTCAAGAGGAAGCTACTAACTTCCTGAGGCAGCCCATTTCAGATTTAGACTGTTTACATTTTTAGGACATTTCCTCCCATGTAGCATACTCTCTGGACCTGTACAACAACTTGTACTTATATTCTTTGTTTGATTCTCTACAGAGCAGCTGCTACTCTGAGTTTGGATTCCTAACTCTGGATTTTGTAAGCCCTAGTGGAAAAGAGTAGACTCAAGGAGTAGCCTGCCCAGCAGATATTCTTCACTGAGGACTTGTGTCCTCACAGCACAAGGAGAGAAAGGATTTCAAAACCCAGGAATATTAGGTTAGGAAAATACTTATAAAATGTTTTCCTTACATGTATGATTCACTACTTCATTATTGTTTCTCCTCATGAAAACTCTTGTGTATTAGTGGGAAAGTAAGCTACATATTTGTGGTGGGTAAGGGATATTTATAGTAACCATTTTTAAGTGTACAGTTTTAGTAAATACTTCAGCTATGAGTTAATTGTGTTTACATGCTTCTTGTTAATAGCACATTGGTGGGGGACTCATGAGTCATTGTAGTAAGAGCAGATATTCCATTTCATACCTTAGAACCTGGGGTAGAAAGTTAATACTTCCCTTCCCAGCAATGTGAGTACAAGTTAGCCCAGAGAATGTATAACAACTAAATCAAGCCAAAATTTGCATCTTTAAAATTTCTACCTATTGGTCCTTGTTCTGACCCCTGGGATCAAACAGGTCAAATCTAATCTCTCTTCCACATGACTACTTTTCAAATACTTGAAGTAATTCCTAATTGAGTAATCTCTTCTCCATATTAAATTTCCTATTTCTTTAACTGATGGCATGGATTCAAATTCTTTGTCATTCTAGGTGATCTTGTTTAGATTTTCTATCTTATCAATGTCCTTAAACTATAGTGTCCAGAATTGAATACAGTACTTTAGGTATGTTAGACTAAGAGAACTGCTCCTTGTTCAAAATCAGAAAATTTTACATGATCTTACAATTTCCTGTTCACAATCTATTTCTACCACCTGGGATGTACTCTGCTTACAATTACTCTCCTCAATATTATATAAAGTGATGTTTTAGAAAGAATTTGAACCTAACAGTACTTTATGCTAGATATAGCTTTGGGATCATTTTAGGCTACACTTTGCCTTCCACCCCAATGGTGTTTTCATGAAAAATGCCCTCAATTATAAATTTGCTGTAAAGTTTAGCATAGGGCCACCTCTTCATTTACAACATTCTTTATCTAGGGCTATATCACAGAACTTGGAAAGGTTTAAGAGTAGTCCAGAAAACCAAATACTGTCTTGGTATCAGAGGGTAATTTATTTTTAAAGCCCCCATTGTATTCATAGGGAGAAAAAAGTGATTGAACAAAATGTTCTGAAAGGTTAGCTCACACTATACCACTAAGACAATTTTTATATGTTCCTTAAGAAGCTGAATAACATAATCTCAGATATTGAATACAAAGATATGCCCTCCAAATTGCATGCTTGATACTCAGTACATTTTGCTCATAGATACAATGAACTCATTTTGTGTGATAACCTACATTTTGTAGTATGAATTAATCTCATATGTTCTCTGTTTTAAAATCAGAAAAGTATATAATCCATTTTAGAAAGGAATATCAAAATAGTTTTTAAAAAAGCAAATTTGGTGCCTAGAGATATTGACTTTCATTGGTGAAGGGCCTTTAGTTTGTTTTTAGTGAGGATTAGGGAAGGAGCTTAGAATGTTTAGCTAGAGAACAGAAGATCAGTATTTGGGAATTTGAAGATCAGTCATTAGGAAGAGATAGTAGATTTGTACTATTTGACCACAGAGGACAAAATGAGGGTCAGTAGATGGCAGTTATTAAAAGGCAAATTTTGGCTTAATGTCAAGAAAAATAACTTCATAGCAATTAGACCTATCCCCAAATGGAATGGAATTAGCTTGGGAAGTAGCTTGCCCCTCTTCCCCTCCTTTACTAGATTTCTTTAGGGAAACACTGGATGGCCTCGTCAGTTATATTGTAGAGGGAATTATTTTTCAAGTATGGTTTGAAGTAGATGGCTGCCAAGGACACTTCCAATTATGCAAATCTGTGAGCTACTTTTGGAATATGTTTCTATTGAGATGACACTAGGTCCATGGTGGTTTTCTGGGAAAATGAATTTTCAATAAAAAATGTACAAAATTAAATGGATGAGTATTATCTTCTGACTTTTTGAGAAGTTCTAGTTTACAAAGAAACATGATATTAAGGACACACATGGGAAGAATTAAATTGTTGAAACAGCAATTGGGACACAGAAATGAAGAAGATCTGAGAAACTACTGTACAATTTCATTAAGAGTGGAGAATTTCCATGTTTAAAGTGGAGCACATATGTTAAGTGACAACTGCACACATGCAGAAGGAAAGTGCATCTGCCTTAAATGAAGAAATAGGATGGGATTCCCTCATTTCCATGGCTCATTCTCTGAAGTGAATCTGAGATTTTGATCCAGGGTCTATGCATCTTTTATCCAATACCTTGCTGTACTCTGATTTATCTTCTTGAAGGAGAAATGTCAATGGAAGAGTTAAAACAACAACAACAACAACTGAATTCTGTATTTTCTGTAACTTGAGTCAATATTTTCAATATATTACATGTAAGAATAGCATGCAGCCAAATAATAGATGTTTATATCTTTTATTAATTTTTATACTACATATCTATCTATTCCTATAGGGGAACTTATTCTGTCATAATAAAGTTATTTGACTAGGTTCAGTAAAATAGCATTTTCAGAGAGAAGACAAAATTATTTGTAGATGTGGACTCAAATCTAATTCTGAGTGCTAAATACATTCTAATAACATCCTTTAGACCAATGAAATAGCATAGTCACCCAGATGGAAGTCAAACTGGGAGATAGATTGTTGTCTCTGAGCACAGAAATCTTGACATTTTCTTAGTACTCTCTTTAGAATCATGGAATGCATAATTACAATTTGAATGTGGAACTTCTTAGGGTCAGGTCCTGGTACTATTTGATTAACAAGATTAGGTTAATGGTTAGCAACAACCTCTGGTTGTAAAATAACTGAAGGAAAGGACAGTTGTGAGTGGACGGGAGGGTGAATGGGTCCCTGAAAGTGCTTTTGAGAAAATCTGCGTTCAAAACAAGTTCTGGATCAGGTTTTTTGTGAACTAAATATTGAATGGTGAATTGAAGTTTAAAAAAAAAAAGTAAGAATGGGCATTATTTTTTGCTGGGGATAATCAGACAGTACTTCATAGAAAAGTAGTGCCTGAGCTTTGTCTAGAAGTAAGAAAAGATTCCAGATAGTAGAGAAAGGGAAGAAATTCATTCTGGGTATGGTCTGGATAAATAATGACAGTGCTGTTGGGACTCCTCTCACTGTAGAAGCGAATAGACTGTGTCCAGTGTGGAAGAAGGCACAGCTATGATATGCAAGAGACTAAGATAAAGAAAAACAAGAGGTCCAGGCAACCTATTCTGAGCAATTTTGTGGAGCAATGGCAGGTACTGGGGAGAGGAAAAGATCACTTTCATCCAAGAGGGGTCAGTGAAGATTTATAAGGAAGAGGTGAAAATCTCTGTATTGTATCCTTCTACATGTTTCTCTTAACATTTTATTCTAACTGATGTTTCTATGGCTTTTCACTTACCTTATCCTGAAATATATTTTATCCTTATCTCCAATCATAAAATCTGTTATTTTTTTCAAGGCTCAATCCAAGTATCATTTTCTACTCCTCATCCCCAGCTGCTAGTTATCTCACTTCTATATAGAAAAATATGTGTGTTTGTATATGTATATAAAAGTATACACAAACTTATCTTGTATACACTTAAAAAGATACATATTTTCTCTCCCAATAGAATGTAAGCTCCATGAGGGCAGAGACTTTCCTTTCTGTTTTTGTATCCTCAGAACCTAACAAAATACCAGCCAGTCACTACTGATAGACTTCAAATGACTATCTTCCAAGGGAGCCCACATTTGTTACATGTTACATGTTAAGAAATTTTTACTTAGACAAAGCCTAAACATTCCTTTTTTTAACTTCCAAACATAGATCTTATATCTGTCCTCTGATACCAAGCAGAAAAAGTCTAATTCCTCTTCTGAGGAACAGACCTTCAAATATCTAAAGAAAGCTATCATTTCCCTCATTCATCTTTTTTATTTTAAAGTAAACATCATTAATTCTTTGAATTTGAGGCTCTTTATCATCCTGTTTATTCTTCATTGGAAATTCTCTAGCTCATTAATATCCTTTGTAGGATGTGGCACCTAGAACTGAACACAAGTACCCTAGATGTTTTCTAATGAGGGGAAAGTATTGTGGAACTACAGTTTTATTCCTGGAAGCTATGTATCTCTTAAGGCAACCTATGTTTTTTCTTAAGATAGCTGTTGACCAGCATCCTGGAGACAGAGGAATAGTACTTGAAACCAAGGTCTGACCAAATTTGATATGGAGCATAGCTAATCACAGCACTTGCAGGTCTGAACTTTGTTTGGATTCTCTTATGTTGTTTTTGTTTGGGAAATTTAAGTTGGAAGAAATAAAAGATGGAAATTGGGTCTACCAGGCTGGAACACAATCTTTATATTTGGATGTGAAAAGTAAAATTCCAGCTAGGGAAGAAATTGAAGAAAAGGTGAAAAGTGATTAAATTGTGAGAAGTACCACTTGTTAAAAAGATGTCTCATGCTTTGTTGAAGGGAAAATGACAATAAGGAAAGACTGTAGTATCTCTTTATCAATTAATTAGGTAGAGAGAATGGAGAGGGAAGAGTCTAAGATGATGCTATAATTATAGTGTTGCCTCAGAAGAAATAGGGGAAGGATTTATAGGGGATTCATTAATTTATCTTATTTCTTTAAAGATTTTAATAGAATGGAAACTCTCAAAAATGTAAAGTATGTGCATAGAAGTTTCATATTAAAAATTATACAAATAAAAAAGGTGGCTAATAGTATAAAATAGTGGAAAGAATGCATTGGACTCAAGTCAGCAGATCTGGCTTTAATTTAAAGCCTTGACTTTTTCTAGAATATAACTGGAAAGTAATTTCATTTCTTTGGGTATCAGTTTCCTTATCTGTAAAATGGATTCATTTACTATCTACCTTTTGGGACTGTTGTGAAGAACCATGCTTACAGGGTCTACTTAATGTCCTAGAAATCATGATTTATAATTTTAGAATACTCTGTCTCCATGGGTACCCGTATAAAACTTGGGCTATCTGCCAGGTTTTCCTTACCCTTTTTCATCTCCTGTGGGTGGCCTCCTTTGGCTATCTCTTTTCTGTTATGCTTACTCTGGTTGATGTCCACATTACTTATTAGAATTTGAACATTTGGTGAGATGCTACAATTTACTTCTACTCATTTTCCATGCTTTCATTCCTTTCAAGTGACCTATTATTTCTAAACATTGTAACTCATTGCAAGAAGTCTAAAGGAAAAGAAAACTGCGATTTCTATAAAGAAGAGAGTAGACTCAAGTCACCTATCTAAAAAACCGAGGGTGGAGTTATTAGATTCAAAGGAATTTAGATAATCTCATCTTTGCTGTCTATAATTTTGACATTGCTTTTGCATTTTATAAAAGCCTTAGTAAGAACTTAAGGGCTCTTGCTGTGTGTACTTAATAAATATTAATTGGTGATAATGACTTGATTTCAGCTGAAAGAGTATTAAGAAGAGTAAGTGCACTGAGCTAGCATCTTGAGAGAGGACGTTCAGAATCCTTATTAACACAGGTGGTGATGTCTATTGAGTATTTTAATTAAATCCATTAGATTTTTGTTTTCAGATGTACATTAAAAATGATGTGGCAATGCAATGTCTCACATGTACATTGATGAAAATGAAAAGTTTTAAATTATGTTTTAAAAACATAATTGAGTGCCAAAAGAGTCACATAGGGAAAAAAAAACAAGCTCTGAATAAACCATAAATTTGAAGTCAGTGTCTGTCCATTTGTTAAGTTATATAGCCCAATCATATTTAATCACATGCAGCATGATCAACCACCACATGGCTTCGATTTTGAGTTTTCAATTTAAAACAATAATGATTTTATAAAGTTGAGTGTTAATGAAAATGTATTCATGACATTTAAGAAGCTTTGAGCACTCAGTTTTTCCCTTTTGTCAACAACCCAGCAAAGGAACAATATCAGTGCCTCCGAATGTCAGACTACTCAGAAGCAGACCTATGCTTTCCTTCTCCAGTATGAGACCCACCTAAAACAAATATATTCATCATATTAAGCAAAGAGAAAAAGGGAAAGATGAAGTATTCCTAATTGTCTTGTCTCTATATAATGACTTACAATTACAGTATGTACTTGGAACAAGAAAAATAGCCTTGCCTTAGGACTCAAACCAATTATGTATGGGTTCATGTGGGCATGTGTATGTAGGTGTGACAGTATCCCTGATCAATTTATTTTCCACATTATACTCCTACTCCACCATCAGTTGAAGAAAACATAGAAAGGGCAGGTATCAGACAAACAAAGTAGCTCGTGGTACAATTAAGGGAACATTTACAGTCTGTTGCAAATTTGTGAAGTTTGAAGGAATTATCTTTAGTGGAATTAGAGGGATAGTTTTCTATTAGCTAGCTAAAAATGTGTCCTATTATACAAAGTATGCTTTGTGGGAATACTACTGCTCTTTAAGATATGATCAGCTGGTTGATTTTATAAAAACATGGAAAAATTATAGTGAAAATATTAGAAATATTAGTGAAAAGAGAACCAAGAGACTATTGTACACAATAACAGCAATATTGTTCTAGCAACAACTGAATATCCAAGCCATTTTGATTATTATAAATATGCAGATCAATTATGAAGTCCTATGAAAGAAAAATGTTATCCACATCCAGAGAAGGAACTATTCTATCTGTCTGCCTGCCTGTCTCTATCTATCTATCTAGTATGGTTTTACATATACACACAATAGTGCCTAATTTTTGCCTTCCGTATGGATGGAGTGGAGAGAAAGGGAGAAACAAAAAAAGTGCACTGCAGAGAAGAAAAGAAAACTTAGAAGGAAGCACAGAAAAGCAGAGTAGCTTTCAAAACAATGAGTAATTTTTATTACATTTTTTTAAAGTAATCTGAAATGGAAATTTTTATATTGAACCTTCTTTTTATGGAAATGTCTCTTTCTTTCTATCTCATCTTTTTGTACTAAAGTTCAAAATAAATAGTTTTTTTTAATATGCTTGTCAACTATGAATATAGTTGAGACATTGTGCCTAAGGGGAAGCAATAAGACCACCCCATGAGAAGCGAAAGGACATTGGAACTGTACAATACCAATTGTGTAAGTTAGGTTGGCCACATATTTCTAGTAATATGAACCTAACTCTTTCTACTCTACTCTGCTGAAGCATAAATTCAACAGATTAGAGCTTTGGAACCTGGAGAGGTTAAATGACTTAAACAATATGTGTCAGACACAGTCCTTGAATCTTCATCTTTCTGGCTTTGTGTCTTGCTTTCTATTAATTCTGCTAGAGAGTCTTTAAACTTTTTTAAAAATTCCTATTCCTGGGGCAGCTAGGTGGTGCAGTGGATAGAGCACCAGCCCTTAAGTCAGGAGGACCTGAGTTCAAATCTGGTCTCAGACACTTAACATTCCCTAGCTGTGTGACCCTGGGCAAGTCACTTAACCTCAATTGCCTAAGCAAAAACAAAAACAAAACAAAACAAAATTCCTATTCCTTCTAGCTCTTCTACTTTAATTCTTCCCCTTAACTTACCTTGCTATTATTTAATCTCCCACCACCTATATATAGGTCCCTTCCTTACTTCCCCCTCCCCCATCATTTTCCTCCATCTTTATCCCATTTCCATTAATCTACATACTTTATTCCATTATGGTTAATCTAAAGATCTTCTGTATCCAACCTTATCCTATGCTATCCTTTCTTTCTCTCTTTATCTTTCCTCCACTAATCTACACACCTTTTTATACCCCAACTTATTCTATTCTCTCCCTCCTTATTTATTTATAGATTTTGGAGGGTGCTATACCCTTTATGATCTATCAATCTCTCTATCATCCATCTATCCATCCTATTTAAATCATTCCCGATATAAGTATGTTTTCAGAATTACCAGCCCTTCTCCCCATATAATGCCTCAGTGTAATTTCTTCCTCTGCACTTCATTCATATAGCATAATTACTACTTTTACCTTTTCCTAGACAAATTTTCTTTTTAGAGTCAGATCATACTCAGTTCTGACTCAATCTTTCTTTTGAAGTACCCAATTATTGATGCCAAACTTAAACATATGATTTCCATTTCCATTCCATAAATAATTTGTCCTTGTTGAGTTCCTTGAAACCTATCTTTGATGTTGATTCTTATATGCTAAATTTTCTAATGAGTTCAGGTTTAATTGAGACAAAGTCCTGAATATTTGTTAGTTTGTTGAATGCTCCCCTCTATTTACCTCCTGCCCCCACTTTTTTGACTGGATAGAATATTTTTGGCCACAGGTATAATTATTTTGATTACTAATATATAGTATTCTAGGATCTGTGATATTTTATTATAGCTGCTGATAAATCCTATATAATTCTAATTGTAGTTCCAGCATATTCAAATTGGTTTTTTTGTTGTTTGTTTCTTATAGAATTTTCTCTTTAATTTGGGGGTTTTGAAATTTAGCAATAATATTCCTATATCTTTTCCTTGTAGCATCTCTTTAAGGTAGTGATTGATGGATTTTTTCTATTTCTATTTTTCCCTCATGTTCTATAACTCCAGGACAATTTTCTTTGATTATTTCTTGTATTATTGTATCAAGGTTCTTTTTTTTTCTGATCACAGTTTTTAAGTAGTCCAATTATTCTTATGTTTTCTTTTGATCTGTTCTTCAGAACTATTGTTTTTCTTATAAGGTGTTTCACATTCTGTTCTGTTTTGTCTTTCAGTATGTTTTGTTTTATTTCTTGATCTCTTATAGTTTCATTGGCTTTCCCTTGTCCAATTCTAATTTTCAACGAGTTATTTTCTTCTTTAAGACTCTGTATCTTCTTTTCTAGTTGATTAATTTTTTCATAATCTTATTTTTCTTAGATGGTGGTTCTTTTTTTTATAGTTTCTCTTCAATCTTTCTCATTTGATTTTTAGTCTTTTTTGAGTTCTATAAATTCTTTTTGTGCAGGTAGCTATTTACCTCTTTGAATTAAGAGAGACTTTTTTTAACTTCACTGTACTCTTCCAAAAATGAAGCCCAGTCTTCCCTATCCCCATAAAAAGTCTCTATGGTTGGGCTCTTCTTTGCCTGTTAATGTTTTTTTTTTTTATGAGAACTATTAGTGTAAACACTTCTTATTCTGGACTGGGAGGATAGAGAAGTGGTGCCTCTGACTTCACTTTGACTCTTCCCTCTAACCCAGTCCCCCAGACTAAAAACTCCATCTTTCTACAAGTGCCCACAGCCAGTAGCATCCCTGCCCCATTGCTTCTGCATTACCAGGTATGCTGCTTTCTTCTCTCCTAGGACAGCATCTCTATAGCACAGCTGGACCTGGCATTCCTAATCAGCAGAAATTCCCTCAGTTTTCCCAGACTCAGACCCTCAACTCCCCATTCTGTCCAGGAGGTGAAAGCTCCTGAGGTTTGGGCTAAGGCTATTTCTAAACCTGAACCCAGTTAGCCCCAGGGATGTCTCCCCATCCCTCTCCTGCTGTTTCAAAGAAGTTAGCCTGGAGGTATTTTTATTTCACACTGGTTAAACATGTTCCTTGTGAGTAGTTGGAGGACTTCTGCTCTCAGTCTTATTTATTTTTAATGGGTCTATGTTTTCCCTGAAGTACAATTTTGATTTTTGTGGGAGAAATCTTGAGGGTTTTGAAGTTTCTGACCAATTCTGCCATTTTCCCAGAATCTTCCTCTTTTAAACTTTTTTTTTTCCTGAGGCAATTGGGGTTAACTGATTTGCCCAGGGACACACAGCTAGGAAGTATGAAGTGTCTGAGGCTAGATTTGAACTCAGGTCCTTCTAACTTCAGGGCTGGTACTCTATCTACTGTGACCTAGCTGCCCCCCCCTTTAAACTTTTTAATCATGCATCTCATCAATAAATAATTTTTGAGCTTGTCCCCATCAATAAATGTAATATATATATATACATATAAGTATATATATGCATGTAAATATACACATATATATACACACAATATAAATGTATTCCTTTACAAATAA
The DNA here is from genome assembly GCA_023553655.1 of Myrmecobius fasciatus. Lineage (NCBI taxonomy): Eukaryota > Metazoa > Chordata > Mammalia > Dasyuromorphia > Myrmecobiidae > Myrmecobius > Myrmecobius fasciatus. Next base: position 507,005 of record JAJPUD010000951.1, read on the forward strand.
TTAATTATGAATATATTGTATATAAGGAGCAGCTAGATTGCACAGTGGATAGAGCACTAGGCCTGAAATCCGGAAGACTCATTTTCTTGAGTTCAAATCTTGCTTCAAAATAGCTGGAGAAACCTGCACAAGACTCTTTACCCTGTTTGCCTCAGTTTCCTTATCTGTAAAATGGGCTGGAGAAGAAAATGGCAAACTATTCCAGTATATTTGCCAAGAAACCCCAAATGGGGTCTTGAATAGTTGGACATGACTTAAGATAAGACTGAAAAACAACTTTGCTGAAAATTATGTACATCTGTTGGTGGAGCTGTGAACGGATCCAACCATTCTGGAGAGCAATTTGGAGCTATGCTCAAAAAGTTATCAAACTATGCATACCCTTTGACCCAGCAGTGTTTCTATTGGGCTTATATCCCAAAGAAATCATAAAAGAAGGAAAGGGCCCCACATGTGCAAGAATGTTTGTGGCAGCTCTTTTTGTAGTGGCTAGAAACTGGAAACTGAATGGATGCCCATCAATTGGAGAATGGCTGAATAAATTATGGTATATGAATGTCATGGAATATTATTGCTCTGTAAGAAACGACCAGCAGGACGATTTCAGAGAGGCCTGGAGAGACTTGCATGAACTGATGCTCAGTGAAGTGAGCAGAACCAGGAGGTCATTATTCACGGCAACAACAATACTATATGAGGATCAGTTTTAATGGACATGACTCTCTTCAACAATGAAATTCTTCAAACCAGCTCCAATTGTTTGGTGAAGAGAGCCATATACACCCAGAGAGAGGGATGTGAAATGTCGACCACAACATAACATTTTCATGTTCTCTATTGAGGTTTGCTTGCATTGTATTTCCTTTATCGGATTACTCTTTCTTGCAGATACAATTTCTCCTGCACAAAAAAATGATGCAATACATATATTCGATTTCTTAAGTATTCTAACATAATTATCATGTAGTGGATATCCTGCCATCTAGGGGAGGGGTGGGGAGTAGGAGGGAAAAATTTGTAACAGAAAGCTTTGTAAGGGTTAATGTTTATGAATTACCCATACATATGTTTTGCAAATAAAAAGTATTAATAAATTAAAAAAAGAAAATCATGTACATTACAGAATGTAGACAAACATTTAAAAATAATAATATTTTATCTTAGAATCTTTGTAATTTAATAAATTGGGGAGTGACAAAATAAAAATTGTGCTCTGATAAAATCATTTTGATATCTGAATGGAGGATAGGTTGGACTTGGGAGAGACTTGAGATAGGGGCAGACCAATTGGGAAATTATTGGAATAATCTAAGCAGAAGGTGATAAGGACCTGAACTAGAATAGTTGTTGAGAGAAGAGGATAAATATATGTTTTGTAGGACACTAATTAGATAAATGAGGTGAGAGTTAGTAAAGAGTAGAGATGATGCTTAAATTGTGAATCTGGGTTACTAGAAAATTGGTGTTACCTTCAACAGACATCAAAAGTTTGGAAACTGTCTGGGTTTGAGGAAAGAGAGAAAACATGATGAAATCTCCTATCCAGATTTCTAAGCATCTATGCCAAAAAAAACTTGTGAGATCATCATAGAAAAATGAAAGGGGAGAGAGTAGCCTCTTATTCATCTTCCACTGCCCCACAGTGAAGAACCAGCTATACTCTTGATACTAAGGGGAATGATGGTATATTGCCAAAGTCACAGATGATGAATGCACTGAAAAGTGGAGCCCTAGTGGAAAGAAACTTGGGTGTTTGTCCAGCATGGAGGTATTTTGGTTATAGTGTATAATGGTGGTGTGGTAGATAAAAGGTGAGTAATAGGTTATCACCTATAAGATCATTCTCCACATATGTATCCCCATTCTGCTAATATACTTTCTTACTTAAGGTTATGAGGTCCACTTTAGAGACCACTGAATTCTGTAATGCTGCCTCTTTCTAACTTTCCCACTGTACTATAAAGGGTGTTTTTCTATCATGGTTGCTCATGTTGGTACTCATCTTCTTCCAACAATGTTCTGGAGACCTAACACATCTAAAACTTCCAGCACATGAACTACTTTCAAAGATAAACAAAACTCTTGAAGACAAAGAGAGTGTTGCTTCCTTTGTCACCTGGTGAGAAATTGGAAAGCAACAAACACAGCTGTGAAAAGTTAGATATTGTTGGTTGATGAATTTTATCTACTGCAGAAACAGATGAAAGGTAGACAATGGGGGGAGTAATCCTTCCTTAGCATTCCGATGGATGTTATCTTATTGTGAGTATTCCTGGAAGCAACCCTTTCATGATTTCTTATTAGATGGGATTCCTTTCCATATTTCCCACAGATTTCTCATATAAATCTCTCCAGTATTTTTAAGGTCTTTTGGTTCTTTTAATATTTCAGAGGTATCATGTCTGTGTTCTTCATGCTTGTCATTTATTATTCCTTCTTACCCTATGACTTGACTACCTCTTTTTCTGTCATATCCTTGATGAAATTTTCTCACAAATATAGGCCATCATTGTTAATAATCACCAATCATTTGTTAGGTTATTTGAAGTAGAATAATCTCTGCCCTTATGGAATTTACATTCTATTAGGGAAGACAATATACATATGCATAAACAAAATATATGTAAATAAATACAAAGTCATTTGGTAAAAGAAAAGCAGTAGCAAATGAGTGGAAAATCAGAAAAAGCTTTATATAGAAAGCAGTCCTTGAGATGAGAACAACCTGATAGTAGAGATTGTGGGAGGCAGTAATGGATAGAATGCTGGACCTGGATTAAGGATGACCTCAGTTCCAATTCAACCTTAAACAGTTATTGGTAAATCACTTTATCTCTGTTTGCCTTAGTTCCCTCATCTGCATAATGGAACTAATAGCAGCATACATCTCCCAGAGTTGCTGGGGGAATAAAGTGAGAGTATTATAAAAGTGCTTTGCAAATGTTAAAACACTATATAAGTGCTTATTATTATTATTCTAAGAAATATAGAGATGAGATACTAGGCATATGATATGGTAGTTGATGTCTTTATGATGCCTTTTTAAGCAAAGAAGGTAAAAAAATTGTTATCCTTTTTGTCATGACATCTTTCCCTCTTTAAGAAATATTGAAAATCAGACCCTGAATGTTTTTGGTTTTGTTTTATTTTAATAGGGCTACCTCTAGGAGTGGTGATTCTGTATTTTCTATTTTATTTAGACTCAGTTTCACTTCCTGACTTTAGCTTTCCCCCACACATCATAAATGCTAGTTCCATTTTATCACATTGTACAATGGGTATGTAGGTGGAAGAATTAAAATTCAGGAGTTTTACTCTTGCCACGAATGAGCTCACTCCCTGTAGGGTAAAAGGCAATAAACTTCTTAAATGACATTATTTATTTATTTATTTTTTAATTTGTCTTGATACAGGGGTCACCTTCGGGGGTTTTATATCAGGAGTTTTATACTTCTCCATTATGCCAAAGATCTGTGATTTTGTGTGTGTTACTACTTCCTTCCTCTGACACAGGTCACAGCTTCTCTGGGACTTAGTAGATGAGCTTTGAGAGTTGCTATGGATGAAAAATCCATTACAATACTCTCTTCACTTAGTTAGGTAGGTCCTGGGATGACAAACATACAATCCATTACTGGCTTGTCCTAAAAGCCATTCCAGCTTGGCAGAATCTGCCAGAACTTGTATTTCACTGGCATGACTTTTTGAAGCTCAGGATCACTTCCATTGTATGATGAGGCATCAGAGGAGCACTTTAATAATTGAATGTAAAAAACCACTTTTGTGTTCATTTCATTAGGAAGGGTAATTTTGTTGTTCATCTGAAAGGTCATAATTGATCTCCTATGAACACTTGATAATTCACACTCTGAGCTTCTGCTAAATTCATAACTTAGTTTCTTGCTGCAGTTGGGAAACTGGAGGGAGATCTAGAAAAGAGATGCTGGTTTTAGGATATTACAAACATTCTAAAAAATAAATACTTCAATGTCTTCATTTTTGAACAGACCATAATATCATTTTCTATTTTCTTCTATCAAACAAATAAGCAGAAGACTCAGCCTTAATCAGAAGCCATAGGCACACGTCACATCAGTAATTCATACTTGTTGGGTTGATTTAATTAGAATCAGTTTGCCTGCTCTCTGATGCCAGAGCCCAAAGTGTGCTGTTCGTGATAAGGGCAATATTATGTAACAGTGGTTTGGCATTTGAGGAGAGAGAGGCTTTTTTGAACTGAATGTGGCACTTCCATTTCTTAAGAAATCTGTAATTTTGTGATGCAGGCCCATAGAAGCTTCTTAACATTTTAAAAAGGTCCTTTGAAGTATATCTTTTATTGATTTCACACATTACTCCTCTCTCATTCTCTCCAAAGCTTAAATAAACCAACCTCCCCCCCAAATCCTTCCTTTGTAAAATTAAGCAAAACATATTTGTTGTATCTGACAAGATATACCTCTTTCCAAAAATATAGTTCCCCATTATACTGAGACAAAGGTGACTTGTTTCACCTTCCTTGGAATATTTGCATTAGGAAGACTCCTGATGTCTTTCATTCTCCAATCATCCTCCTTCCTTTATATTGTGTCATTGTGTGAACTATTCTCTGGGTTTCCATGTAAATTCTTTAGGAGAGTAACTTCTAACAGATGCCCAAACTTCTATTTCATGTTGTGGTATTCTCTCTCCTATTGGGGGGTAGAATCTCTAAGTGAAGGGTAGAATTTTTGGAGCTTTTTTGACCTAAATATATGGGCCCTTCCCTATACTACTAAACATTGGAGCAAATTTTGAATTTCATATTCTTATGTCTTAACTCTCCAGTCACTTTACCTGTCTTAGTTTCAATTTCGTCATCTGAAAATCAAGGAGGTTACACTAACTGACCTGTAAGGTCTCTTTCAATTTTAGATCTCTGATTCTATGATTTTATAATTCTTTGATTAGAAGCTTCTGAGGGTAAGGGATGAACCTTAAACTCTTTGTCTCCTTTGTAGAATCTGAAACATACAGAGTTACTGAGGGGGGAACAGGGTCAAGAAACTTGGAAATAAGAAAAATAGAATGAAAGGCAGTGTGGGATAACACCTAAATAGTATGGCTTAGGATCAGGAAGACCTAGATTCAAGTTCTGTCTCTAGACACATACTAGCTGGATAACAATATAACAATCAGTTAACCTCTAAGTGTCCCAGACAAATATTTATGACTATAAATTTTAGAGGATATACTTATCTATTTCCATGGTGGAAGGAGTCACATTCTGGAAGTTCCCTACACCAATGTACTTGCAGTTCTGGATCTTGCTTCTCTCTCCTGAAATGGCAAACAATTTCATAGTACTTTAATATTTACAAATCCCTTTAAATAATAGCAACAATAACAACAATAAAAATAAAGAGAATGATAACTAGCATTTACATGGTTCTTTAAAGTTTGAGAAGTGCTTTATAAATAAGATCTCATTTCATCCTCAGCACAATGCTAGGAAGTAGGTACTGGTATTTTCTCTTTTTTATAGTTGAAGAAACTGAAGTAGACGTAAGTCAAATTACTTGCCTTGGGGTTACATAGCTGGTAAATATCTAAGGAGATATTTGAACTCTGGTCTTCCTGATTCCAAGACTAGTTCTTACAAATAGGATCATGCTGCATGTTGCACATCAGTGAGTCAAAGGGACCAATTTAGAATACAATCAAGTTGGGTTTAGAATCACAGAAGTCAGTACTTGGTTTAAAGCATGTTTCTAAACCTAACTCTGGTTTAAAGCAGATAGCAATTAGGAAGCAAACTTTATTCCACAACAGTTTTGGATGGTGGAACCCAATTTCTGGTACCATCTTTACTAATTACTGACTGTATCATCTTAGAGGACATTTCTCTTTCATACTTTCAGTTTTATCATCTGTCACATGAGGGAGAAGGACTAAATAATCTCTAATGTCCCTTCTCAGTCTAAGATTCCTAGAAAGATTGGGAAACCCAAATCAGGAACATACTTAATGCCAGGTTTCTTAAACTTTTTCTGCTCACAAACCCTTTTTGCCCAAGAAATTTTTATGTGACTCAGGTATATAGATATATGAAACAGGCATACAGACCAAACATTTACTAATAAATCATAATTTTATAACTTTCATATTCACTTACAGGACCCCGTATGGGGTCATGAACTATAGTTTAAGAAGCTGGAGTGTAATGAACATTATGGTAGGTTGTACCCTCATGAAGTTTATTATCTAGTAGGAGGTTATAACACATACACAGATTACTATACTAACTAAATACATCAGTGAAGTATAAGAAAATTCGAAAGTAAGGGATGGAGAAGGTAAATATTAGCTAAGAGGACTATATAAAACTTCTGGAGAAAATGGCATTTGGATTTAACTTTGATAGCCAGATAGGAATTTTATAGGTAAAAGGGTCAGGTTCTTCCCTTCTCAAATTAATCAATCAAATTGTTATGAGGTTTTACATTTGTAAACAAGATGGTGATGTCTTCACAAAGTGTGAATCTCTTTGATTGGATAAAGTATTGTGATGACTTAGAAACTCAGTCTCACACATTGAGAGAATATATTTAAAAAATAGTTATGTGAGCTTAGTCTGGAAGGGTCTGGTCCAATAACAGAAGCTTTCAGTACTGGAGTTAAGAATTCCAGTTTAATCCAAGATCATAGGAGGTCTTTTTCTCTCCTCATTTCTACTGACCAGGTAATTGGAAAGGACAGATAGAAAATAGTGCATAAAACCCAGATCATAGAGAAAGAGAGATACGATGAGGACAAACACAGACACTGACTGATAAAGAAACAGTCATATGAAGGATGAAGCAGCTTCAAGATGTATGACTTCTTGAACCAGAATATCATTCATGGAATCAAGAATGGATTTCTAGTAATCAGGAGTTGTGAGTTTTTCCTTTGGTCACACATAAGATCTACAGTTCTGCCTTACAATCATCACACTAAATCCATTCTTCTCATGAACTCTGGCTATATTTGTGGAAATCTTGAGAGAGAGAAGAGGTTTTAGAAGAGCTGTTGTTGAGAATGGGGCAATGAACTGATTGAAATGGTTGAATGTTGGATAACAGAAAGAATATTCTGTTTGGAATCATAGACCCAAAGTGTGAATTCTCACTATTTCATTTACTTGCTGGGTAACCTTGGACAAAATGTTTTGAAGTCCTGTATTTTAGTTTATTTACATAATAGTGAAAAGTGTGTTGGAAATGGAAACTAAGAATCTTTGGTTTGAATTCTGGCTTTGCCACTTTCTGACTGAGCCACCTTGTACAAATTATTTAATCTCTCTGTTCTTCAGTTTCTTACTATGGTTCCATTCATCCCTAAAGCTACAATTTTAAAAATTCTTAAAGCTTTTGTAAAATGATAGTTATAAGCTGGATGATCTCTAAGGCCCTTTCTAGATCTATCCCCAACAGATGTTATATGTAGATAAAGGATTTGCTGGAAAAAATTAAACTATCATTTTAAGCAAAGTATATATGGGATATGTTGATATGAATAGTTTCTTGGCTATTGTGATGAATTCATGGAGAAGAGAGCCTTTGCGAAGAAACTTTGACTATTCGTTATTCTATAGAGGATATGGATATGCCCATTAGCATCTTATTAGGAGGCTGAACAACAAATTCTGATTAGACTTGAGTGACTAGGAAAGTATTTAAAAAGATTGGTTTACCCTGGGATTTTGAGGAAGATAAAACTTTTGTGGGAAGAGAGACTTCTCTGTGTGAGTCTATAAAAAAGATCTAGCAGACCATCTTCAATTCTTCACCTTTTTTCTTGTTCAAAACATTTTCTTGAACTATTAATGGATGACTTAGAGCAGAATCACATGGAAGTTACATGTGTTTGTTCATAGATTTTTCTATCACTTGGCTTAAGAAGGTAGTTCCTCAGAGTGGACTTTCCTAGTTCCAAATATAATTGTAGTCAGAATAGGGGTGAAGTATCGACAAAGCCCAGAGACACTATATATGCTTATCCACATGAACCAACATGAGAATTCATGAATCATGTTTGTGAATCTTGATTTCCTCAGTGTGTATGTGAAAGAGAGGGGCAAATCTTAATTTCCCAGGAAATGTGATCCAACAAATGACTCAAGGCCTACGATGCCAAAAGTTCTAGGCTTACATAGATCTGCTTTTGTGGGCCTCTCAAAGAAAAGTCATATTATCTTTGATAACTAGCTTTTACTCTGGGAAATATTTGAATATAGCTTGTATGTAGCTTATGTCTATGCATCCATAAATGTGGACATTAGGTCTCCAGTTCCCATACAAATACTGCAGGTTAACGAATCTATATTGGATAGAGAATAGGCTTAATTTCAGCTCACTGAAAATTTAGAAGTTTAAAGGGTCTACAGAGACCCTAATTAGGTTTAGAAAATACACAAAGCACTGATAGTAATTTATAAACTCCTTTTTGGTAAGGGGATTGAATTTGGAATTGCCTGTAGGGCAACACCTTAAAACTGTAGTGAGCTCCTATCTCCCTTACATAGTCCTATGCAGTTCCTTGTAAGATATGCTTTGGGGTGGCCAGACACATAGTTCCTGTTGCATCAGAGCTGTACTGTACAAACAACCTATGGTAATAGTGGCGAACAAAGTACAAGCCTTTTATTTACTGATCATTTGACTTCAGTAAATTATAGAACATTTAGCTTTGGAGGCCCAGTGGGCAATCCAGTTCCTGTCTTTCTTTAAGTCATGCTGTTCAGACTCCCCTTTTCTTTGTTAGAAATTCAAATCTTTAAACTCTTGAATTTGGTTAAATAGAAGATGAGATTCTAGGATGATATTATCTAGGACATTCTCCTCCTCTTCTAACTGGGAGGCAGAGATTTTGGAACATTGTTCATGAGCTTTTTCCTTGGCCTGCATAACTAAACACAAGAAAATACTATGGGCTTTTCCAAGATAATTCATCACTGTCCTGGCTTCTGTCATCTCCTGGACTAGGAAAATAAACTGTCAGAAATTCTCTTGGGCCAAACTGGTAAAAGAGCTGTGTTTACTGTATTCATACCAAGAATATCCATGAACAATTCCTAGTAGTTGAAGGGGGAAACCATGTACATACACAGGCCAAAGACCTAGATTTTCTTTTGTGAGATCTGATTTGTCTTCTGAACAGCAGAAAGATGAAAAGGAAATGAGTGCAGTCTGTCTATTCTCTTATTTGGCTTACATAGAAGTCTGACTTTTCTTGCATCCTTCTTAAGGGTCCTTAGTCAACAAAATCAAGTTGAGGGCATTTCTAGTCACTGCAACTTAATCAGGAATTGTCATTTTCCCTCTAAAATTAAATGCTAATATAGCTATATCCATATTTTGTATATTGGGAAGAATGGTTACCCTCTCAGTAAGTTCATCATATTGTTCAGGGATCTCTACTAATTAACTCTCTATCATAATGAATGTTCAGGGTCAAGTGTGTGTATGTGTCTATGTATGTCGAATAAAAGTGGCTATTATTTCAAGTCTTTTTTGCTTGCATACACAGAACTGAATCTATTTTTGGAAAAAAAAAACCTCCACAATTTATGCTTGCATTTAATAAAAGAAGTTCAATTTTCATTTACATTTATTTTTTAGTATTCTTCAAGAAAATAAAGGAACTGTATATTGTGATTGATCTTTAATGCCAATAGCTCTCTGGATGATGGTACTATGTGATAATAACTAATACAAAGAAAAGCTATAAACTCCCCTGAAGGCTTGGGGAATTGTGTGGCAGGAGAAGCCATATTTGACTGTTTAGGAAAGCAAGTTTTGGAATAGTGAAAAAGTGCCAGAGAAAAGATGCTAGACTTGGAGTAAAAAAAAAAGACCCTGTTTCAAATCCCAGCTTTGATAGTTATAAGCTATGTGACTTTGGGCAGTTTAATTTCTCATGGCCTCAGTTTCCTCATCTGTAAATTAGGGATAATAATTCTCATACTATTTGTCTCACAGGTCTTTTGTGAAGGTGATTTCTAAAAACCCAAAGTGCTATTGATACAACAACATTAACAACAAGCTATCTGTTCCACATGATACTGAGGATCCAAGAGAGGAGAGAAATCAAATAGGACTTCTGACTTCCTTTAAATTGTGGGGTATGATAGTGTGTGAGATGCATTAAAAAGGATGCTTCTGGTCACTGGCATTGACATTTCTGTTCTTAGAGATGGCTTTGCATTTGCTGAACTATGTGGTGAGGAAGAATTCTGCTTCATGAACTTTTCACTAGAAGTAGGGTTTTCTAATTATCATGATTTATGTCTGACTCCTTATTTGGGAGCAAGCTGTCTCTCTTTAAATTATTTCATTCCTCTAAGTTTCCTAGATTTTGCAGCTCTTCTGTGTATACAAATACTCTATTGTAGATGAGGAAGAGATAGTTGGGAGCAGGGCAAATGGAGGGCTTAATCTACTCAGAAGATTTTCTATAACCCTTTATTTCATTAGCCTTTTGAAAGCACCTGGAGAATAGGAAATAATAATTATTTGCCTTTACAGAGTGCTTTATGATTAAAGTACTGGTATGTACTTTTTTTATTTAATCAAACCCCCATAATATTCAAAGGCAGATGTTGTAAATAGGTTTATCTCCATTTGACACAGGAATAGGCTGAGACTCACAGACATTCTGAAATGTGTTCCATTTGATAGTTTGGATGTATGAAAGCAAACTCAAGGATGTTTCCATTATTCTGGTATTTTTATGATCACTATTTGTTCATTCATGTTATGAGGCAATTAGGTGACACAATAAATAGATCAATTTATTACACATATAAATCCATACATATATGCCTCTCTCTCTCTCATTCTCTCTGTCTGTCTCTCTGCCTCTCTTTCTGTCTGTCTCATCTTTTCATCTATCTGTCTCTATTATTCCAAAGCTTATCTGTATGGAATACTTTCCTTAATGTTTCTCCTTGGCGGGGGGAGGGGAGAGGGTCAATTCCTCTGTAAGATGATGCAGAGTGAAATTGATGAGAACAAGAGGAAGAACTTTTCAATTTTCTTCAACATCTTCAGTTTTCTTCTAGTCATTGAATCTTTTTGAACTTCAAGTGCTTCTCACTTCCAGCTTCAAGAGAGAAGACAGATGATGGCAATCTTCAGATTGCTGAAAGAAAAAAAAAACAACTCTGGAAAGATTCTTATATGAAAAGAACTAGAAGTTTCCATCATGCCCTTATCCTCAACTTGCTACACCAGAGACTTTGAGGCAGTTTCTCACCAAAGGGAAAAGATTCTAGGAGTCTCTCTCTTGGTTGAGCTGAGTTACTTCACTCACAAATTAGAATACCACATATTGTGTGGTATATATTCTCTTATGCATAGTCTGATTTCTATTTTTTTTTGGTGTGGACTTGGTTAGATGGTTTCTCTTCTAATTGTTATGTGTGTACAATTTGAAATTGATATTTCGTGGGGAAAGGTCAAGGCTTGGATATAAATCTTGAGGTTTGATTGATTCCTTCATTAATAAAACAGAGATGAGAAATTATATTAAACTTGAAGGACACATTAAATATATTAAAAATACTTAAGGGAGCAGATAGATATAATTTTAGCCTGATATCCCCTCTCTCTGAGGACATCAGAGTGGACAAATTTCTAAACTCCTCCTTCCCCTCCTGGCAGATATTAAAGTCTCCCTTGGAGAAGCGTAGGGGAAGTAGAGGATGGAGATGTCTATTCGTATCTATTTGAGTCACACAATGACATCTTTAAGCCACATGCAAAGAATAGACCTCCCTATACATATGTATAAAATTTAAAAAGCTAGTGATAAATTGTACTGTCTCCTGTATTTATTATCTTACAAGCATTTCATAAATTGACAATTTTATTGTTGCATATTTATTATATCTTCAGAAAAATACTTTACATATATTGTTCTTTTACACACATGTAATAAACTATTATACTGTGATTATTTATTTTTCTTATTCCTCATTAGAGGAATCTATTTCTTTTCTTTTCCCTTTTTCTTTTTCTTTCTTTTTTTTCTGAGTTAAGTGATTTGTCCAGGGTCATACAGCTAGGAATTAAGGGTCTATTTCTTATATAATCTTTGTTTTCCTCAATGTAGCAGAATTATACATATATATGCATATATATACACATATAATATATTTATACAGGTATATAAATTTATGTTTATGTGTTACATATATGAATACAGTCTTTTGACTATAAACCTAATGCATTATTTTAAGTGGCTATAGTCTCAGACCTAATACTTTCTTTTTCTATAAAATAAGGAAACATAGTTGTGTGAATTTATGATTCAGGGTGAGCTATCTTCTTGCCCAACTCTTCCTATTTTTACATAACTCTGTTAGACTTCATTTTCCTCTAAACTAATTCTACCTACACCCTTTTGTTACTTCTCTGTCCACCATCTCTTTTCCTCGCCCTTTTAGATCTACTGTTAGAATCAGGCTTTAGTGTCCAGGCAGATAAATCCTTAATTTTTTAAAATAGTCTGTTTGCACAGAAATCTTTTCATTTCACACATCAGAGACAAATAAATGATGGCAACTTTAGAGGCCCTTGAGGTTGCTTTTCCTCATACTAAATTTTGTTTTTTTTTACAATTTGAGATCTAATTTGCTATTGAATATTCTGCTCTTCTGATCTCCATTTAATGTCTTGTTTTAAATTTAGGGCCTGGGGCCTGCTTCCCTACGGCAGACCTTGAGGAAAGAATTGGGAATTCTTTGTATTATATAATTTTGCTGGCCTAGGATCACTGGAAGAAAAATAAACCTAACTGAAAGAGTATACATAGTTCTTTTCACTTCCCCCATCTCTCCCAATGGTCTGTTTTAGGTTAGTTTTTTTTTAATTCTATGGAATCAGAGGAAGGATATACTGCTGACACATACTATTGTCAAAATATATTTAAGAGGGAGAAGCTTACATTTGAAATATCAGAAGTAAATTAAAAGTTCACATTGAAAAACAGCGAAAGGATCTTTCTTGAAAGATAATTCATTAACAGAATAGTTGTCCTATGAAAATCTGTTTCATTTTTTTTCTTATTCATTCTATGTATTTTATTTTATGGATATAAAGCACAGATGCTACTTCAAGTACTGATAAAGTATATATACCCTTAATTTCCATTTATAAAATAAGAAAAAGCAGCTTTCTCAAAGAAATTATTCTTTGGTAAGACAGCCATGTATAGTTCCTTCAATTAATCCTTATGTGGCATGATTTCAAGATACTCTTGGCCAAACCATCCTGCTTTTTCAAAAAGAGGTTTTCATAGGACAATTCTTCTGTAAGTGAATAACCTTTCAAAAAAATCCTTTAGCTGTATTTTTCAATGTGGCCTTTTAATTTGCTTCCAATGGCTTCCAATGTAAAAACTGCAACTCTTCTTAGTGCAAGGCATTTAAGTTCTTGGGGAAATTGTTATCTCAGCTTCTCCTTCTCAACATACATTTTTATGCGAGCTTCACATTGCTGGACTTAGTCTTTTTTCCCCTCCTGCTGGGGAAAATGACACAACTCATGAAGCCAGCTATCTGCAAGCAAGTTGAAAGAGTAAACACAAACTTTCCCCTGCATAATGAAATATGAAGAAGCTAAAACCAATCCAAAAGTAACTTATATTTGCATTTATAGTTATCCATTTGCTCTGAAACACAAGAACTCATCCTGTATTTTAGGTTAATATGGAAGAATGTAACTAATGCCTTGCTTGAAATTCAGAAGAAATAAATGTATAAACAAAGTAACCATTGCTGGAGGTAAATTAAAAACAAACACAATGAAATAAGATTGAGTCAAATGAAAGTAAAGTAATCTTGGAGATACTTTTCAGCAATGTGGAATAATGGATAGTGTGCTGGATTTAAAGTTAGATTACTCATATAAGAAGTCATTTAACATTTTTGGGACTCTACTTTCTCTTGGATAAATATAAGAGATGACAGATGACCTCTATGTTCTTTCTGCCTCCAGAGCTATGATTTTATAACCCTTTTGATTATAGCTCTCTTCTATCAATCAGTATATATTTGTTGAGTTCCCACTATGAACAAGTATGCAATAGAATGTCATAATCCTTGCCCTTGAAGTATTAGACTTTTTATTTAAAAGACCATGACTTAAACTCAAATCATTCTGGCTTTCATTGAGATATTTATAGTGTAGTAACAGATGGTGAATATTTGTATAGCTCTCTGTCTGACATTGTGAGGACTACAAAAGAAATTCATGTTTTACCTGGAGTCCTGAATTTCTGGACTAGATCAGATACAATTCTGATAGCCTACTGGTCTTATATTAAGGATGGAAATTTCATTAAAGCTTTTTATTTGCATAATATATGTATGGGTAGTTCCCCAGCATTGATCTTTACAAAGCTTTCCATTACAAATTTTACCCCCAGTCCCCTCCCCTCCCCTAGATGGCAGGAAGTCCACTACATGTTAATAATGTCGAAATACTTGACAAGTTAGGCAAGAAAAATCCTATCTACAAGAAAAAAAAGAAAATCAGAGAAAGGCAACACGATGCAAGCAAATATCAATAGAGATCATGAAAATGTTACGTTGTGGTCCATATTTCATATCCCTCTCTCTGGGTGTATATGGTTTTCTTCAGTGAACAATTGGAACTGGTTTGAGACAATTCTTTGTTGCAGAGAGCCATGTCCATCAGAATTGATCATCATGTAATACTGTTGTTGCTGTGTATGATGATCTCCTAGTTCTGCTCGTTTCACTCAGCATCAGTTCATGCAAGTCTCTCCAGGCCTCTCTGAAATCGTCCTGCTGGTCATTTCTTACAGAGCAATAATATTCCATAACATTCATATACCATAATTTATTCAGCCACTCTCCAATTGATGGGCATCCCTTCAGTTTCCAGTTTCTAGCCACTACAAAAAGGGCTGCCACAAACATTCTTGCACAGGTGGGTCCCTTTCCCTCTTCTAAGATCTCTTTGGGATATAGGCCCAATAGAAACAGTGCTGGGTCAAAGGGTATGCACAGTTTAATAGCTTTTTGGGCATAGCTCCAAATTGCTCTGCAGAATGGTTGGATCCGTTCACAGTTCCACTAACAATGTATTAGTGTCCCAGTTTTCCCACATCCCCTCCAACATTCATCGTTATCTTTTCCTGTCATTTTAGCCAATCTGACAGGGGTGTAGTGGTACCTCAGAGTTGTCTTAATTTGCATTTCTCTAATCAATAGTGATTTGGAGCAACTTTTCATATGACTAGAGATGGTTTTAATTTCATCATCTGAAAATTGTCTGTTCATATCCCTTGACCACTTATCTATTGAAGAGTGGCTTGAATTCTTGTATATGAGAGACAATTCTTTATATATTTTTGAAATGAGGCCTTTATCAGAACCATTAAATGTAAAGATGATTTCCCAATTTGATGCTTCCCTCCTAATCTTGTCTGCATTTGTTTTATTTGTACAGAAATTTTAAACTTAATATAATCAAAATTATACATCTGATGTTCAATTAGGAGTTCCAGGTCTTCTTGGGACATAAATTTATTCCATCTCCACAGGTCTGAGAGATAAACTATATTACATTCCTCTAACTTGCTTACAAAGTCACTCTTTATATCTAGATCATGAACCCATTTAGATCTTATCTTGGTATGTGGTGTTAGGTATAGGTCAAGCCCTAATTTCTTCCACACTAGTTTCCAATTTTCCCAGCAGTTTTTGCCGAATAGTGAGTATTTATCCCAAAAGCTGGGGTCTTTGGGTTTATCAAACACTAAGTTGTTAAGGTTATTGCCTAGATTGTCCTGATAACCTATCCTGTGCCACTGATCGACTGCTCTATTCCTTAGCCAGTACCAAATGGTTTTGGTGACCGCTGCTTTATAATATAGTTTTAGATCTGGTACAGCAAGGCCACCTTCATCTGCCTTTTTTTTCATTAATCCCCTTGAAATCCTTCACCTTTTGTTCTTCCAAATGAACTTTGCTAGTATTTTTTCTAGATCTGTAAAATAATTTCTTGGGAGTTTGATTGGTATGGCACTAAATAAGTAGATTAGTTTGGGTAGTATTTTCATTTTTATTATGTTTGCTCTGCCTACCCATGAGCACTTAATGTTTTTTTCCAATTGATTAGGTCTGATTTTATTTGTGTGGAAAGTGTTTTGTAATTTAGTTCGTATACTTTCTGACTTTTCCTTGGCAGATAGATTCCCAAATATTTTATCCTATCATCAGTTATTTGGAATGGAATTTCTTTTTGTATCTCTTGCTGCTGGACTTTGTTGGTAATATATAAAAATGCTGATGATTTATGTGGATTAATTTTGAATCCTGCCACTTTGCTAAAGTTGTGAATTGTTTATAGTAGTTTTTTAGTTGAGTTTCTAGGGTTCTCTAAGTATACCATCATGTCATCTGCAAAGAGAGATAATTTGGTTTCTTCATTACCTACTCTGATTCCTTCTATCTCTTTTTCTTCTCTTATTGCTAAAGCTAACATTTCTAATACAATATTAAATAGTAATGGTGACAGTGGGCAGCCTTGTTTCACTCCTGATCTTATTGGGAATGGTTTTAGTTTGTCTCCATTACATATGATGCTTGCTGATGGTTTTAAATAGATGCTACTGATCATTTTAAGGAAAAGCCCATTTATTCCTATACTCTCTAGTGTTTTTAATAGGAAAGGGTGTTGGATTTTATCAAAGGCTTTTTCTGCATCTATTGAGATAATCATATGGTTTTTGTTAGTTTGATTATTAATATAATTAATTATGCTGATAGTTTTCCTAATATTGAACCAGCCCTGCATCCCTGGTATAAATCCTACTTGGTCATAGTGTACTATCCTGGGGATGACTTTCTGTAATCTCATTGCTAATATCTTATTTAAAATTTTTGCATCAATATTCATTAGGGAAATTGGTCTATAGTTTTCTTTCTCTGTTTTCACCCTACCTGGTTTAGCTATCAGCACCATATTGGTCTCATAGAAGGATTCTGGCAGTATACCTTCTCTCCCTATTTTCTCAAATAGTTTGTGTAGTATTGGAATTAATTGTTCTTTGAATTTTTGGTAGAATTCACATGTAAATCCATCTGACCCTGGAGATTTTTTCTTAGGGAGTTGGTTAATAGCTTGTTCTATTTCTTTTTCTGATATGGGGCTATTTAAATAATTTATATCCTCTTCTGTTAACCTGGGCAATCTATATTTTTGTAGATATTCCTCCATTTCATTTAGATTGTCAAACTTACTGGCATAAAGTTGGGCAAAGTAACTCCTAATTATTGCTCTGATTTCCTCTTCATTGGAGGAAAGTTCTCCCTTATCATTTTTGAGACTAACAATTTGATTTTCCTTTTTCCTTTTTCTTTTTTTTTTTAATTTTATTTTATTTGCATAACATATGTGTGGGTAATTCTTCAACAATAACCCTTACATAGCTTTCCGTTACAAATTCCCCCCCCCCAACTTCCCCACCCCTTCTCTAGATGGCAGGATATCCACTACATGTTAATTATGTTAAAATATTGGCAAATCGAATATATGTATACATATTTCCAAACTTATCATTGTTGTGCAAGAAAAATCTTATCTACACAAACGATATATCAGATAAAGGAAACACAATGTAAGCAAACATCAATAAAGGAGTATGAGAATGTTATGTTGTGGTCCACATTTCGCATCCCTCTCTCTGGGTGTATATGGCTTTCTTCAGTGAACAATTGGAGGTAGTTTGAAACATTTCAATGTTGAAGAGAGCCATGTCCATCAGAATTAATCGTCATATAGTACTGTTGTTGCCGTGTATAATGATCTCCTGGTTCTGCTCATTTCACTCAGCATCAGTTCATGTAAGTCTCTCCAGGCCTCTCTGAAATCATCTTGCTGGTCATTTCTTACAGAACAATAATATTCCATAATATTCATATACCATAATTTATTCAGCCATTCTCCAATTGAAGGCCATCTATTCAATTTCCAGTTTCTAGCCACTACAAAAAGGGCTGCCACAAACATTATTGCACATGTGGGGCCTTTTCCTTTCTTTATGATTTCTTTGGGATATAAGCCCAATAGAAATGCTGCTGGGTCAAAGGGTATGCACAGTTTGATAACTTTTTGAGCATAGCTCCAAATTGTTCTCCAGAATGGCTGTATTCGTTCACACCTCCACCAACAATGCATCAGTGTCCCAGCCCTCCCACAACCCCTCCAACATTCATCATTAACTTTTCCTGTCATTTTAGCCAATCTGACAGGTGTGAAGTGGTACCTCAGGGTTGTCTTGATTTGCATTTCTCTGATCAACAGTGATTTGGAGCACCTTTTTATATGACTATAAATAGTTTTAATTTCATCCTCTGAAAATTGTCTGTTCATATCCTTTGACCATTTATTGATTGGAGAATGGCTTGAATTTTTATAAATATGAGACAATTCTCTATATATTTTAGAGATGAGACCTTTATCAGAACCCTTGAATGTAAAGATGATTTCCCAATTTATTACTTCCCTCCTAATCTTGTCTGCATTGATTTTGTTTGTACAAAAACTTTTTAACAATATAGTCAAAGTTATCTATCTGGTTTTCAATTAAGAGTTCCAGTTCTTCTTTGGACATAAGACATTATTCCATCTCCAAAGGTCTGAGAGGTGAACTATATTACATTCCTCTAATTTACTTATGGTATCACTCTTTATATCCAGATCATGAACCCATTTAGATCTTATCTTGGTATGTGGTGTTAGATGTGGGTCAAGCCCTAATTTCTTCCACACTAGTTTCCAGTTTTCCCAGCAGTTTTTGTCAAATAGTGAATACTTATTCCAAAAGCTGGGGTCTTTGGGTTTATCAAAAACCAAATTGCTATAGTTATTGCCTAGTTTGTCTTGTGATTCTGTCCTATTCCACTGATTGACTACTCTATTTCTTAGCCAGTACCAAATGGTTTTGATGACCGCTGCTTTATAATATAGTTTTAGATCTGGTACAGCAAGTCCACCATCGTCAGCCTTTTTTTTTTCATTAATCCCCTTGAAATTCTTGACCTTTTGTTTTTCCAAATGAACTTTGCTACTATTTTTTCTAGATCTGTAAGATAATTTCTTGGGAGTTTGATTGGTATGGCACTAAATAAGTAAATTAGTTTAGTTTGGGTAGTATTGTCATTTTTATTATATTTGCTAGTCCTACCCATGAGCATTTTACGTTTTTCCAATTGACTAGGTCTGATTTGATTTGTGTGGAAAGTGTTTTGTAATTTAGTTCATATAGTTCCTGACTATCCCTTGGCAGATAAATTCCCAAATATTTTATACTATCAACAGTTTTTTTGAATGGGATTTCTTTTTGTATCTCTTGCTGCTGAACTTTATTGGTAATATATAAAAATGCTGATGATTTATGTGGATTTATTTTGTATCCTGCCACTTTGCTAAAGTTGTGAATTGTTTCTAGTAGTTTTTTAGATGAGTCTCTAGGGTTCTCTAAGTATACCATCATGTCATCTGCAAAGAGTGATAATTTGGTTTCTTCACTACCTACTCTGATTCCTTTTATCTCTTTTTCTTCTCTTATTGCTGAAGCTAACATTTCTAATACAATATTAAATAGTAATGGTGACAGTGGGCAGCCTTGTTTCACTCCTGATCTTATTGGGAATGGTTCTAGTTTGACTCCATTACGTATAATGCTTGCTGAAGGTTTTAAGTAGATACTACTAATCATTTTAAGGAAAAGCCCATTTATTCCTATACTCTCCAGTGTTTTTAATAGGAATGGGTGTTGGATTTTATCAAAGGCTTTTTCTGCATCTATGGAGATAATCATATGGTTTTTATTAATTTGGTTATTAATATAATTGATTATGCTAATAGTTTTCCTAATATTGAACCAGCCCTGCATTCCTGGTATAAATCCTACTTGGTCATGATGTATTATTCTGGGGATGACTTTCTGTAATCTTGTTGCTAAAATCTTATTTAAAATTTTTGCAACCATATTCATTAGGGAAATGGGTCTATAGTTTTCGTTCTCAGTTTTCTCCCTACCTGGTTTAGCTATCAGCACCATATCTGTGTCATAGAAGGAATTTGGTAGTACACCTTCTTTCCCTATTTTTTCGAATAGTTTATATAGTATTGGGATTAATTGTTCTTTGAATGTTTGGCAAAATTCACATGGAAATCCATCTGGTCCTGGAGATTTTTTCTTAGGGAGTTGATTAATAGCTTGTTCTATTTCTTTTTCTGAAATAGGGCTATTTAAATAATTTATTTCCTCTTCTGTTAATCTGGGCAATCTATATTTTTGTAGATATTCCTCCATTTCATTTACATTATCAAATTTATTGGCATAAAGTTGGGCAAAGAAACTCCTAATTATTACTCTAATTTCCTCTTCATTGGAGGAAAGTTCTCCCTTATCATTTTTGAGACTAATAATTTGATTTTCCTCTTTTCTTTTTCTAATCAAATTAACTAAAGGCTTATCTATTTTGTTGGTTTTTTCATAAAACCAACTCTTACTTTTATTTATTAATTCAATAGTTTTCTTATTTTCAATTTTATTGATCTCCCCTTTAATTTTCAGAATTTCCAATTTGGTATTTAATTGAGGGTTTGTAATTTGGTCTTTTTCTAGCTTTTTTAATTGTAAGCCCAGTTCATTAATCTTCTCCTCTCTGTTTTACGCAAGTAAGCATCTAGAGATATAAAATTAC
>JAJPUD010000952.1:0-49460 GCA_023553655.1 Myrmecobius fasciatus
TTCTCTTCAACAATGATGTGATTCAAACCAGTTGTGCTGCGATGAAGATAGTCATATACATCCAGAGAGAGGCCTGTGGGAACTGAGAGTGAACCACAACACAGCATTTTAACGCTTTCTGTGAATATTTCCATGCATTCTGTTTTCCTTCTTAGGTTGTTTTTTTTCTTCTTCTCTTTCTAGATCTGATGTTTCTTGTGCAGTAAGATAACTGTATAGATATGTATACATGTATTGTATTTGTCATATAATTTATCCTATCTAGCATGTATTAGATTACCTGTCATCTAGGGGTGGGGGGTGGGGGGGAAGGAAAGGAAAAGCTTGGGAAAAAAGTTTTTTTGCAAAGGTCAATGTTGAAAGGTCACTCATATGTTTTGCAAATAAAAAGCTTTATTAAAAAAAAAAAGATCCCTTCCCCCTGTTTTTCCTTTTTTCCCCTGATTCTTCTATTTTCCCTTCTATTAGTTTATCCCTTTCTTTTCCTCCTTTCCCTCCCACTTCCCTATAGCAACAGACAAGTTTCTATGTGAAATCAAGTGTCTGATATACACTTTTAGAGCCCAACCTGATGAGAGTAAGATTTACACAATGCTCAACTCCCTCCCCTCTTTCTCTCAATTATATTAGGTTTTCTTTGCCTCTTCAGGAGATTTTACCTTGTTTTTACCTCCTTTTTTTTTAGATCTTATTTTTACCACTTTTCCCCTCTTTTCCCCAGTATGACAACCTTTCCCCCTCTAGTTCTCTTTTTCACATTATCAAAGTAATATCTAGTTAATTATACCCCAAACTTTAAGCATCCCCCAAGTAGAAAAAAAGTTCTCAAGAGTCCTTTCCTTTTTACCTTTTTATGCATCTCTTGAGTTCTGTGTCTGGATGTCGAATTTCTTGTTCAGATCTGGTCTTTTCATTAGAAATAGGTGAAATTCACCTATATCATTGAATGCCCATCTTCTTCCCTGGAGGATAATGCTCATTCTAGCTGGATAGGATATTCTTGGCTGTAATCCAAGTTCCTTTGCCCTTCAGAATATCTGGTTCCAGGCCCTTCGATCCTTCAATGTGGAGGCTGACAGATCCTGTGTGATTCTAATTATTGATCCTCGGTATTTGAATTGTTTCTTTCTAGCAGCTAGCAGAATCTTTTCCTTGGTGCTATAGTCCTGAAATTTAGCCACGATATTCCTTGGGGTTTTAATTTTGGGGTCTCTTTCAGGAGGTGATCGGTGAATTCTTTCAATGGTGATTTTGTCCTTTGATTCTACAATCTCAGGGCAGTTTTCTTTCAGGATTTCCTGGAAGATAGTGTTTAGATTCTTTTTTTCATCATGGCTTTCAGGAAGTCCAATAATCCTTAGATTGTCTCTCCTAGATCTATTTTCCAAGTCAGTTGTTTTTCCTAGGAGATATTTCATATTTTCTTCTAATTTTTCATTTTTTTGTTTTTGTTTGACTGATTCTTGAAGTCTTATTGAGTCATTCACTTGCATTTGTTCAATTCTTATTTTTAAAGTGTTGTTTTCTTCAGTTACCTTTTTAAGCTCCATTTGTAACTGGCCAATTGAATTTTTTTGTTCATTGCACTCTTTTTCCACTTCACTAATTTTATTTTTCAATAGATTGGTGTCTTTTTCATATCTCTTTTGCAGGGCATCATATCCTTCTTGCAAGATATTGTATCCTTCTTGCACTAATTTCAATTTATTTTCCCATTTATCCTCCAGCTCTTTTATTAGGTTCTTTAAGCAATCTTCCAGAAAGGCCTTTTGAAACGGGGACCAGTTATGGTCCTTGCTGATTTCCTCTGGAGTTATGTCTAAAGGAACCTCTGGATCTGGGGTCTTCTCCTCTTTCTCTTTATAAAAGCTGTCTATGGTGAGAGCTCTCTTTTGCCTCTTCATTTTTTTTTTTTTTTTTTTAGACAGCGTGAATATCTCTTTAAGGTAGGGGAAAAAAATGGCGGCTGAAATGGCCGGCTGAAGATTTTGCCCTGAGGCGCTTTGGCGAATTAATTTAAGGTGCTGGGCCGGTGGGGGCTGACTAAGTCTGAATTACTCCTTAAACAAGGCAAGTTTGCCAGAACACCTGCCTCCAATCAGGGCAGAGTGTCCCGAGTGCCTCAGATAAACTCCAGGTGTTTGGAATTTGGAGTTTGGAGTTTGGAGTTTTTTGCCAGTCTGAGCTGAGCTGAGCTGGGTCCCACCCTCACTTCTGGCCTCCACCAGAGTTCTCTGACACCGGAGTCCTCTGTTTATCCCTCTGTCCGAGCTAGACAAACCTGATGTGAAATTTTTCAGAGATATCTGCAAGCAGTATCCAAATATTTCCTGATTCGTTGACTTGAAGATCAGTTCAGAGGCTTATTTTATTGTTGATTTGAGAGAAGTTCGGAGGAGGATGCAGAGAGTCACCTTTTCACTCCGCCATCTTGGCCTTAAGATCATTTCTGATATATTTTTCTGCTTTGAAGCTGTCTAGTTCAATAATGTGACAAGTCATTTGTGATGTCAGTGAAACATTGTGCAAAAAAATGCAAGAAGGCAAAGAATCTAATAGTCTCAACTAATCCTAGAATCTCTCTCTTGATTGTTCTAATGAGGATCGTGATGAATTTTTGTATAACTGCCATTGCCTTCTATAAATACTTGTGGATACAGGGCCAATCATAATCAACGGGAAGCAAAAAAAAAATTTAGAAAGTAAAGAGACATTGGCGTTTGCCAGAGGCATTGGCCCCAGGAACTACTAAAGAGAATCATAGAGGACTGAGGATCTCACTTCAGCAAGTATTGAGGACAAAGAGAATTTTGAAGTGACCTACATCAAATGGGTAGTGTTTGACTTTCCTCCATGAACAGGTAACAGCTTTCTATTGTCAAAGTAAAGGCCTTCTTCTCAACTAGAAGAGAAAGTGGAGTGGTTTGAGAGCAGGTGAAACATTCTTTATTTTTTTATTTAAAGTATTTTATTTTCCCTTCAATTATATGTCAAGGCAATATTTAGCATTTATTTTTACAAGATTTTGAAACCCCAATTTTTTCCTTCCTTCTTCCTTCTCCTCCTTTCTTTTGAAAATGGTAGGCAATTTGATGTAGGTTATACATGCTATAGCATGCAAAACATATTTCCATATTAGTCACAGTTGTGAAAGAAGAAACAGAACAGAAGGGAACAAAACCATGGAAAAGGAGAAAGTGAAAAAATATGCTTCAATCTGCATTCAGAGTTCATCAGTTCTTTATCTGGATGTGTATAACGTTTTCCTTCCTGAGTCCTTTGTATTTGTCTTGGATCATTGTGTTCCTGAGAAGGGTTTAGTCATTCATAGTTGCTCATCACATAATGCTGCTGCTATGTGTACAATATTTTCCTGAAACATTCTTTAAAACAGGAATTCTTTACCATATGTGCATGTAAATTTTCCCTTTGGAAGCATGGGGGAAGACAATTGAACCCTTCTGTTCTTAAGAACCATGTTCTTAAATGCATAAAATTAAATACATAAATTTACAAGGAAATCAATTATATTGAAATATGGTTATCAAATTTAAAAATCCCACAATTTCAGAGATCCCAAGTTAAGAACTTTAAAACATGGAAGAAAAGCTTCAATGTAAGATAAGAAAAAAAAATTGGATCTGAAAAAAAAAGGGAAAATTTGACTTGTGTCAGGATCTTGGAGAGATTTTGGAGAGAAGTGGATATATCAGAAAAAGGGAAGAAGAAAGGTTGAACATTGGGAACTAATGTTCCAAATCAGAGTTAGACTTTTCTGCAAAGGAGTGGGAAGAGGAGCTTTCTCTAAGAAGGAACTAGTTGCTTGCATATAAGGAAAAAAAATAAGTATGTTTCAGAATAGGTGAGAGGAAGCAAATAATAATGCTTAGTAATTTCTTTCTTTGATTTTTAGAATTTCTAATTTTGTATTTAATTGGGATTTTTAATTTGTTATTTTTTGTTTTACCTTTTTAGTTGCATACTCAATTCATTGATATGCTTTTTCTCTTTTTTATTCATATAAGCATATAAATATGTAAAATTTTCTCCTAAGAATTGTTTTGGTTGAATCTTATAAATTTTGGGATGTTGTTTGATTATTGCCATTCTCTTTGATGAAATTTTTTATTTTTGTGTGACTTGTTGACTCACTCATTCTTTAAAATTAGATTATTTAGTTTCTAATTAATTTAAATCTATCTTTCCAAGGCTCTTTATTACATGTAATTTTTATTGCATCATGATCTGGAAAGGATGCATTTAATGTTTCTGCTTTTCTGAATTTGATTTGAGGTTTTTATGTCCTAATACATGGTCACTTTTTGTGTTGTTAACATATACCTCTGAAAAAAAGATATAGTCTTTTCTATCCCCATTCAATTTTCTCCAGAGACCTGTCATATCTAACTTTTCTAAAATTTCATTTACCTCTTTAACTTCTTTCTTGTTTATTTTGTGATTAAATTTGAGAGGGGGAGGTTGAGGTCCTCCACTAGTATATTTTTGCTGTCTATTTCCTCCTATAATTCACTTATCTTCTCTAAGAATATGGATGCTATACCACTTGGTGAATGTATGTTTAGTATTTACATCACTTTACTGTTTATGGTATCTTTTAGCAAGATGTAGTTTCCTTTCTTATCCTTTAAATAGAACAATTTCTTTTTTACTCTGATTTGTCTGAGATCAGGATTATTACTCTGTTAAATTTTTTTTTTACTTCAGCTAAAGCACAATACATTCTGCTTTAAGCTTTTATCTTTATTCTGTGTGTAGCTCTGTTTCAGATGTGTTTCTTGTAAACTATATATATATATATATATATATATATATATATATTTAAGAATTTGATTTTTAATTCACTCTGCTATATGCTTCAGTTTTATTCACGTTCACAATTACAATTACTGTGTATTTCCCTCCATTCTATTTCCCTCTATTTAGACTTTTCTCTCTTCTTTCACTCTATCCTACTTCACCAGTGTTTTGCTTCTGACCACTTTCAATCTGTCCTCTCTTCTATTGATACCCCTCCACCTCGCTTTCTTTCTTTTTTTTTTTGCCTTTCCCCTCCTACTTCACTATAGGGTAAGATAAATTTCTATACTCAACTGAGTGTGTATGTTATTCCCTCTTTGAACCAAATTTGATGAGGGTAAGGTTCACCTCCACTTTCTCTATACTATAATGATTGGCTTTTTAAAAATGACTCTTCATGTGATGTAATTTATCCTATTCTGCCTCCCCCTTTCCTCTTCTCCCAGTACAATCTTTTTTTTTCACCCATTATTTTTTATATCATTACATCAAATTCAACTTATACCCACGCCATCTGTCTATGTACACTCCTTCTAACTGCCCTAATAGAGATTCAGTTCTCAAAAGTTACAAGTACCATCTTCCTATGTAGGGAATGTAAACAGTTTAATCTTACTGAATAACATGTTCTTTTCTTCCATTTACCTTTTTATGCTTCTCTTGAGTCTTCTCTGAAAAGTTTTAAAGTCCTCTGTTTCATTGAATGTCTATCTTTTCTCCTGAAAATTTATGCTCAGTTTTGCTGAGTAATGTCTCTGGTCTCCTCATATTCTATCTAGAATTTTGCCTTCAGTCCTGGATAACATATTTTCGGAATTCATTGATAAGCTTTTAGAAAGAATTTTGATAGCCACTCATAATCTTCTATGTCCCAGTCTCTCCTGGGAACTTCAGTCCTTCAACAAAAAATAACACACAAGATATTTCAAATCAGATGTTCTATAGACATCTCAAAGTCAACACATCCAAAACACAACTCATTATTTCCTTCTCCAGCTCCTTCTTCTAAACTTTTCTATTTTGGTTGAGGGCTATACCATTTCATTGGCATTATACTTGATCCTCCAATCTTCACCGTACATTTAGCAAACAGTTGCTAATATTTCTTGAATCTGTATCTTTCCTCTTTATTAACATAGTTATCATCTTAGTTCAGGCATTTATTTTCTCTCTCCTAGACTAATGTAATGACCTCTTAATTAGTTTATCTGCCTTAAAGCTTTTACCACTTTGGGAATCCTTTTGTTGCAAAAATGATTTTTTCCTTAATAGCCACATAATTCCCCTACTCAACACAAATTTTTCACTTTTCAAACCCTTTACAACCTGATCCCAACTTGTCTTTCCAATACATTATGCATTACTCCCCTTTTTGTATTTTTTGGTTCAGCTAGCCTTTACACAACACCTCATCTCTCATGCTGATGCTATTGTACTGGATGTCCCTCTTGCCTGGAATGTGCTCTATCTTTACTACATACCACATATCCTTATCCTTAGCACACGGAATCCCTCTGTTCCTTCAAGACACACTTCAAATACTTTTTATATGAAGCCTTTCCAGTTGCGCTCAATTGTTGTATATTTCATTCCTAACTATTTTGTACGTAACTACCTTGTATTTACTTACTAGATTAGGATTTCTTCAACTTTTTCTAATTTTGACCCCTTTTTGCCTGAGAAATTTTTATGTGATCCCAGGATCACATCCCAGTACATAAAATAGGTATATAAATCAAACATTGATTAATAATGAATCATAAAGAAACTTATTTTAAAACAATTCTTTGGTACACACCTAATTTTACCATTTATTAAAGATGAAAGCTAATTTGCATCTAACAAGATGGATGTGCTTGCATATTTTCACATAAAGAATTAAATCTTGGTGGAATATTTGATACTTTTTACTGTTGCCAAATTTTTCATGTTCCCCAAATTCAATTACATGACCTCATATGGGATCATGACCCATAGTTTAAAAAGCTTTGAAATAAATGAATAAATAAATGGAAAAAAGTATTTATTGAGTCATTTTTTTATGTTCCAAACCCTATGCCAAATGCTGAAAACAAAAACAAAAGCCCCAGGAGGAACTTTGATTCTAATGAGGTAGGCCAAAAATATAAAAGAATGGTAACTGGTAGAATATATTGGTTTGTAAAGTGACAAGGGAAGACACGGGCATACCTTGATATACCCTTTCTAGAAATAGTAGTATTATAGTAGATTATGGTTCCAAAACTGGAAAGCAGGAGAGGAGGCAAATGGAGTCTACCAAAGACAAGACAGCTGGGGAGAAGATGGAGAGAGAGTAAAATGAAGGGCAGCTGACTTGGCAGAATGGGCTCACTGACTAGTCAAGACTGAAAGGGGGCCAGGAGAGGAGTTCAGCAGCTGAAAGGGTTAAGTCTTCTAGGGCAGTGATATCAGACTCCAATAGAACCTGAACCACTAATCTATGCATAAAGATCCCTGTGGAATATTGACTTAGAAAACCACATATGAATGTTTCTCATGTTCTATCACATTTTTATTTATTTTGTCAAGTATTTTCTAATTATATATTGGTTGGTTTGGGTTATACATGGGAATGTTGTGGATCCAATACCTGCAGGCTCTGCATATGATCCCTTTGTTCTGGAGCATGGCCTCTTGTCTGGGTTGTGAGGCAGAGGGCAGGAAGATCTCCAGAGTAAGATGAAACATACTTGGAGCAACCTATACGAACATTTCTCCATTTCTCCAGTCTCCCAGTTTGTAATTCTGGCATTATCTCTAGACTTCATTCTCTCTCACCCTACATATCCAATCAATTTCCAAATCTTTCCATTTCTACCTCTAAATATCCCTCTTGATTCTAGCCATATGGAGGCCCTGACCAGATGGACACTACCGATTCTTTGTGACCTCACCTGGAATTTTCTTGGCAAAAATACTGGGGTGGTTTGCCATTTCCTACTTCATCTCATTTTACAGGTAAAGAAATTGAGGCAAACAGGGTTAAGTGACTTGTCTAAGGTCATAGAACTAGTGAGAATCTGAGGCTGAATTTGAACTCCAGTCCTCCTGACTCCAAGTCCAGCATTTTACACACTGTATCACCTAGGGTCCCATCCTAGACCCTAGACCCCTGTCTTATTCTGACTTCTGGATGAGATGAAGCGGTTCTCAATTTGTTGCTATCCAGTCTTTTAACTGTTTTTTTTTTCTAGTCAGATCTCTTAAGACTACTCCTTCTCACCTGATATTTAAACCTCAGCTAAAATCTTACCACTCACTTAAATCCATCTCATACTTAGACCCTTGTGATGCCTGGTTCTCTTCTACTGAAGGAGAATCAGATTGGTTTTGGTTTAAGGCATGATCCTTAAGAAATTTAGCTAATAAACCCCAAGATATCTTGGGAACATTAAGAGGGGCAAAAAGGAAAAAAAAGAGCTTTTAAGATCATCTGTAGGTAAGGGTATGATACCCTATGTGAATAGAAGGAGGAAAGGGAAGGAGGGAAGGAAGGGAAAAGGAAAACAGGGAGGGAGAAAAGGAGGGAGGGAGAAATGGAGGGAAGAAGAAAGGAAGGAAGAAAGAAAGGAAGGGAAGGAGAAAGGGAAGAAGGGAGGGAGGGAGAAAAGGAAATCCAATTCACTTGCATGTCATGGTATTACCTCCCTAATGTCATGGTCCTCTTTGAGAACAAAGGACAAACAACAACAGTAACAATCTATTGAATGAAGACAAAAAAAGCAGCCACATAAGCAACAAAACCCTATCTTCTACAAGAAGCTTTCCCCTATTTGCTTTAATGTTAGTGTCTTCCCATCCTTATGATTTCCACTTCCTCCAGTATGTATCTTGTCAGTACATAGTTGTTTGCATGTTGTCTCCCCATTGGGTGTGAGTTTCCTTGGGAAGTGGGGACTGTTTTTACCTTTCTTTATACAGCAGTATCAATAAGATGTCTGGCGCAAAGCAAGAACCTAAATTCTATCATTTTGAATATGATTCAGCACTGAGACCACTCACTTAAAGACTCATCCATCATTAAGCAGACCAGCCAGAAACTCTGAGAAAACCTTCTTGAAGCTTTTCTCCCCCCTGAGGTGTGGGCCATTGTAACCTAATAAGACTGGAGTCTGTGGTGCTTTCCAAGGGGTTCAAGTTGCCATCACATAACCCACACTGGGGGACCAATCATCCCCATATATTCCTTTATATTTGCCTACAGCAGTGCTGGTGTCTGAAGGCCAACTGCTTCCCTAAATTACATTTTCTGTCTCTGAAGCCTCTCACACACTGCTCAAGCCAAAAAACATAAATTCAGACCCACTTTGCAAGTGTGTTCACCACCCACTTATTCTGGTTGAGCTTTGCAATTTACTTAAATGCCTTTCCCTCCTTCTTACTATCTCTCCATTCTCTATTTTAAGCTTTATGGTCTCATTAACCAGCCTCTAGAGTATAGAGTTACTTTTACTCTTCCTTAATTGACTATCAGACTCCCTGAATCCTGTTTCAAACTTTCCCCTTACTCTTTCAATCCTCCTGTACTCCCTTTCCCCTTCTTCTTGGCAAAGGACCTCAACATCCTTTGCTAAGGTACTAGAGACCATTTGGCAGTGTTCTTCTCTCTCCCTATTCTGCTGCTCAGAATCTTTTGATCTCATCTCCTCTTCTTCTCCTTCACTGCAGCCTCTGACAAAGAAGTAACATTTCTCCCTAAGGACATCCAGTCTCTCAACTGGTAGGGGTCCTTGATCTTATTCATTCCTCCTTTCTTATTTAAGAAACTTTGGGGCTCCCTTTTTGCTTCTGTGAAAAAGAACAAAGTATAATCTGGATTCAACCTATCCAGGCTGATTTCATATCCTCCCCCTCATGTACACTATGTTCCAGGCAAACTGGTCCATTTGCTGCTTGCTCCCTGAACACTTAATTCCACCTCCCACTGGACCTTTGTGCTGGCTGTCCTCCATGACTGGAATGTACGGTCTTCTCATCAGCCTCTTAGAATCTTTCCCTTCCTTCAAGGATCAGCTCCAGTTTCACCTCCTACATCAAGACCTTTCTGAATCCCCCAGTTGTTAGTGACTTTCTTGTGAAGCTACTTTCTATGTATATATATTGTACTGACTCATCTGGATACCTATTACTTCCTAGCAACAGAGTGAAAGAACCTTGAGGGCCAGAACTTGTGTGGATACATAGACAAATGTAAGTATCCCTAGCACCCATCCCAGTATCTTACAAAGATGGTATTGTTTGTTTTTCAATCATGTCCAACTCTTCATGATCTGATTTCCTTGACAAAGACGCTGGAGTCGTTTTCCATTTCCTTTTCCAGCTCATTTTACAGATGAGACAAATGGATTAAGGGACTTGCCTAGGCTCACAGAGCTAATAAATATATGAGGCAGATCTGAACCAAGGACAATGAGTCCTCCTGACTCTAGCCCTGGCACTTTCTGTGCCACCTAGCTCCTCAAAACATAGGTCTTAATACATGTTTGTTAAATGAATAGATTCTTGGATATCACGTAGCTCCAGATGAAGAAATTAAGGTTTCAGAGTGAGGAAAGTTTCTGAAGGTTACATACAATAAGAAGCAGAGCCACAATTTGGACCCAGGTCCTCTCTCTTATCCCCAAACCAGTGATCTTGCTACCATGCTCTGCAGTTTCTTAGTGTTATAATGACTTAAACAGTGCTCAATTGTTTCCAGTATTTGTATTTTCAGGGAGATATGTCTGGGTCAGAAAACTGAAATTGCCTTTTCTTTTTAATAATAATAATAATAAATAGCTAGCATTTATATAGCATTTGGATGCTCTACATATGGCATTTTATTTTATCCTCACAATAATTCTTTGAGGGGGGGTGCTAATATTTCTCCCATTTTGCAGATGAGATAATTGAGGCTGACTTTCCCAGAATCACATATTACATGTGTAAGTATCTATGGTAGAATTTGAACTAAGGTCTTCTTAAGTCCAAGTCTAGTATTCAACCTCCTTCATGGCTTAGCTGCCACCTGATGAACACAGTTAACATTATTCCAAGAGGAGTTGGAATTAATCATTGAATAACTAGAAATTCACTTGCTCAAATAAATATGGTGACTTAACAACTAGACTAGAGAAAAACTCAGCTATGGTAAGCCGTTTTGGCCCATTCTACTTTGTAAGAAGTAATGTAGCCTATTCTGTAATTTCTACCTGGAAGCTAATCAGAGTTTTGCTTAATAAATACCTAGATCAATTCTGTGCTATTCCAAGAGGGCTGTGTAGTATTTAGTTACTGTATGTTTCAAATTCCAAACTGGGATAACCTGAGTGAGAGAAAGAATGACAGGGAGTACACTTGTGATTTCATTGATATAGAGACTGTTGGGCAAAGGAACTTTCTTTAATGGAAGTCATGACTTTTCTGCAATTTATAGTTTTAGAGATGGCAGTTAGGTGGTGTAGTAGGTAAACCATTAGCCCTAGTGTCAGAAGGAGAATTCAAATGTGAGCTGAGATATTAACTAGCTGTGAGACTCTGGGCAGGTGATTTAACTTGTTTTCCTCATTTGTAAAATGACCTGGAGAAGGAAATTATTCAAGCATATTTGTCAAGAAAACCCCAATGGGATCATAAAGAGTCAGACATAATTAATTTACAAAAAAGCCCCTTCACCCCCTTTTTTAGAAGCAGTTAGGTGGCACAGTAGATAGCGTTCCAAGGCTGAAGTCAGGAAGATTTGAATTAAAATCTGGCCACTTATTAGCTGGTTTAGCTTAGGGTCTCCTGTCCAGTTTTTTGCCCCCAGAAGTGGATCTTGAAAGGAGGTCTTCCTGGCTTTGAAACTGGCTCTCTAACCATTATCCTGAGTTTCCTCTCTGAGGCATAGGATATTCTGTGAGAAAGGATGTTCCCTTAAAAAAAATACCAAGGGACCTGGGGTTTTGTCAGAGTGGGAAACTCCTGGTGTGAAAATTCCCTCACCAAGATTTCAACTCTTCCCTTAGTAAGTGAGCTTTGGGGAACTGCCTCGGGCACTGGGAAGTTGTGCTGTCTCCCTGACTCCAGCTTGGTACTCTCTTCACTTACATCATGAAGCCTCTTTATTAGGATTACTAAATTAGAGCAGGAAAGGATCTGAGAGACAATTGATTCTAGCCCCCTCTCCCCACTTTTTCAGATGAGGAATTTGATGTATAGAGAGAATGAGACTTGTCAAATGTCACACAAATACTAAGTATCAGCAGCATGATTTGAACCCAGGATGTCCTAATTCTAAGTCTAGCAATATTCTTTAAAAATGATACCTCTTTATTATAGTTTATTTAATTTTAATTTTATTTTATTACAAGGTCTAGACTTTTTATTTTATTAATGTAGGGAAATGCCTCAGAAAACTGCCTCTCTAAAAGCACTGATAGAGAGGTTAAGAATTGATTCCGATTTATGCAGAATTATGTCAGATGTGCTAAGTAAAGTGAATAGATCCAGGAAAACATTGAACACAGTAACAGCAAGATTATATGATGATCAATTCTGATGGGCGTAGCTCTTTTCAACTGTGAGGTGATTCAGGCCAATTCCAATGGTCTTGTGATAAAGATAACCATTTGCACGCAGAGAAAGGGCTGTGGGGACTAAGTGTGGATCACAATATAGTGTTTTCACTTTTTTGTTGTTGTTTGCTTGCTTTTTTTTTCTTACTCATTTTTTTTTCCTTTTTTGATCTGATTATTCTTGTGCAGCATGATAATTATGGATTTATATATAGAAGAATTGCACATGTTTAACATATATTGGATTATTTGCCATCTGGGGGAGAGGGTGGGGGAAGGAAAGGAAAAATTGTAATATAAAGTTTTACAAGGGCAAATGTTAAAAATTATCTATTCATATGTTTTGAAAATAAAATGCTTTAATAAAAAATTATATCAGATGCTGGACTCCGACTTGTTTTTTTCTGACTAAAGACTGGATTTCTATAAAAGTCATACTGCCTTTGTTATTAACAGAAAAAGTGAGTAAATTTTTATTTGAATAAATAGACAATCAAAAAAAGAAAAAAAAGTTTCCCTTCAGTGCCCAAAGAAAATTTCTTTTCAAACACTCATTAACGTTTATTTTATTTTCTTGAAATCAGAATTGGCTAGAAGATTCAGGATAACTATCTATTTTATACTTGTACCTTTCTGGCAAGATTGCTGTGAGGAAAGTGCTTAGTAAACTTTAAAATATTATAGAAAATGTGAATTATCATTATTATTACTACATAACTTTGCTTCATAGTGTAATTATGAGATTGTTTACAAAAATGTAGTGTCAAAGCAGAACTGGGATAAGTTTGAATTCCAGGCTCAATTATATCCAAAAATACCTTGACTCTTTTCTTTTCTTCTTTTTCCTTTTCCCCTTTCTTTTGTTTTCCTCTCTCTCTCTTTCTCTTGTCTCCCTCTTTCTTTCTTTCTCTCCTCCCTCTCTCTCTTCTTCCTTCTCTCTTTTTTCTCTCTTTCACTACCTTCTTCCCTCCCCCTTCTATTTCCCACTCCCTCTTCTCTCCCTTCCTTCCTTCCTTCCTTCCTTCCTTCCTTCCTTCCTTCCTTCCTTCCTTCCTTCCTTCCTTCCTTCCTTCATTCCTTCCTTCCTTCCTTCCTTCCTTCCTTCCTTCCTTCCTTCCTTCCTTCTTTCCTTCCTTCCTTCCTTCCTTCCTTCCTTCCTTCCTTCCTTCCTTCCCCCTCTTTTCCAATTTGTTTCTCTCTTTCAGAAAAGGACTAATTTAATTTTGTCTATGCCTCCCCAGTGGCTAGCATAGGATCTAACACTGTAGGGGCTTAATAAATGCTGGTCAATTTGATTAATCAAGAATGTCTTTGTGATGCACTAAAGAATCAAGAGCAGTGATATGGAGCAGTTCTTTTGATTTAAGCATCTCCGCTAATTTTGTGTTTCCAAAATTTCTTACCAGACCACAAAAATTGAATTGACTTCATCATTTTTCCCATTTCAATCCCATCCTCCAACTACTAGCTATCCTAAAAGGTTAATCCATTTAGCAGCATTCTTCTCAAACTCTATATGAAAATTTTGCATACACACACACACACACACACACACACACACACACACTCATGAAGAGGTAAAAGGTTCAATTTCCTTCATGTCCATTGTCTGATTGCATATTGGCTTGGCTTTATTTTGTTCAGAACTTATTAGGGGCTTCCCATCTCCATGGATGCTGTTAAATATTATCGGTTGCCTGTGATGGTTTTTTTTTTATTTCTGCATGCTTGCCTAATGTAGGACTGAATTGTAGCTGCCAAAGTGGTGAAAGTGAGACCAGCAGGGAGCAGTATCTTGTGGTTGCTGCCTGGCTTCCTATGCCTCTGTGTCTCACTCTGTCTGGGACAGTGCTATCCAGCATCCATTAGTGGACATGGAATTGGGAAAGCAAAGGCCCACAGGGAAATTGAAAATTGGGAGACTGGTGTGACAGTGCCATGCCAACAGCTGGAAAGCTGGGAAAATGCAACGTGTGCTTTCAAAAAACTTGGTCATAAAAAAGAAGTATTTCCAAATCTAGATAAGGTAATTTAGCAGAGACAAGGGCAGGTTGAGCTTTATGTGTGCTTGTGAATGGATTTTAGAAAGAGTACTGTATCTTAGAGATCACATATTCTAACATCTGAAGTAAGAAGGACTTTTCATTTTTCCAAGAAGGGAATTATCCTGACTTCTCATACTGAACATGCCCTGGGCTATGTCCACATAGACAATGTGGAGTTCATACAATGAGTTATAGTTAAATGAATCACATCAGTGAAGATAGCGAATATAGATATCCAACAATATTCCTTTTCCCCCCCTCTCAGTTGCAGAAAAGTTTCCTGTTCCTTTCTCCAAGTTACCTCCTTAATTGTTTAGATTTTCTTTTTTCACTTTTTTTTTGGTAGAGGAGAGCATCAAAACTGTGTTGAAACTTAATGTAAAAATAATACAAAACAAAACAAAGCTAAGATCTTGGCAACTGGTCCCATCACCTCCTGGCAAAGAGAGGGAGATGAAATGGAAGCAGTGTCAGATTTCATATATTTGGACTTAAAGATAACTGCAGACAATGACTGCAGCCATGAAATTAAAAGATGCTTGCTCCTTAAAAGGAAAGCTCTGGAAAAATCTGGACAGTCTATACTAAGAAGCAGAGACATCACTTTTCTGACAAGGGTTTTTCTATTCAAAGTGATGCTTTTTCCAGTAGCCATGTAGGGCTGAGAGAGTTCAACTACATGGAAAGCTGAGCACCAAATAATTGACATTTTCTAATTGTGGCAGAAAAGACTTTTTGAGAGTCCTTTGGACAGCAAGGTTAAATTAGTCGATACTTAAAGAAATTAATTCAGGCTAAGGTGACATTGAATCTGAAGCTTAAATATTGACCATATTAGGAGAAAACAAGATTCATTGGAGAAGACATTGATGCTGGAAAAAAATGAAGGCAAAAAGGAGAGAACAAGATGGATGGATAGTATCATGGAAGCAACAAACATGTGCTTGAACAGACTTCTGGAAATGATAAAGGATAGAAGAACCTGGCATGCTATGGTCCATGGAGTCATGGAGAGTCTGACACAACTGAACAATTGAACAAAAACAAAAATCTTGCTGTGTTACTAATTATCTTCGTTGAAAAAACATGGACGAGTTGGGTTGGCATTATCCAGTGACTGAACTAGACAAGATAATGTATTGATGTCATTGCTAGCAACTTTTACATTTTTTGATTTATAGATGGTTGGAGATGCTGTAGAGTATTTATTAAGCATCTATTATATGCTACAATATTCCTACAGTAGGAGATCTCTGATCAAGGAGTCAGAAAGCTTGGGTTCTCTACTTTTGATTCTTGTACACCCCTAGTAAGTTATGTGACCTTGTCTGGGGTCTCAGTTTCCTCATGGGTAGAGAAAAGAATTAAATGGCCTCTGTGGCCTCTTGTAGTTTTCAAATTCTATAATTATGAATGAATTCTCCTTCTCTGACTCTGCACTCCAATGCACTCCCACATCTGAAACCCTCTCTAGCTTGTGCTACTTCAGCCAAGTACAAATTCACCAGTATTATTAGAGCAAGTGTGAAACTGACTGGCTTAAGTTCAATCATTAAAGCTCACATAGGATCTTTATAATGATCCAAATTACAATCCATCCCTGCCTGCCTTTCTTATGTACTCTTGGGTGTGTCCTCTCATGGGTTCCCCACAAAGAGTTCTGTTGTGGTAAATGTTTTCTTTTTTTTCTCTTGATATGAGAATACCAGTGGAGCACAAGGATTCTCTACCATTCCCACCATGTGATTGACCTATTTTTTGCTCTTATATTCCTTTGATAATATTATTTATTATTTTTATGCTCCTCCATAATTCCTT
Source organism: Myrmecobius fasciatus (assembly GCA_023553655.1). Lineage (NCBI taxonomy): Eukaryota > Metazoa > Chordata > Mammalia > Dasyuromorphia > Myrmecobiidae > Myrmecobius > Myrmecobius fasciatus. The sequence goes on from JAJPUD010000952.1 coordinate 16,238, forward strand.
AGCATCATAGATCTCTATTTAGAAGGAATCTTAAATAGCAGTTGGTCCCACCCCACCTGCTATTTTACCCAGAAATACAAAGGGGATTGGCCCAGGTCACAGGTGTTGTTGTTCAGCCATTTCAGTTTTGTTTAACTCTTCAGGACCCCATTTGGATTTTTCTTGGCAAAGACATTAGAGTAGTTTGCCATTTCACTCTCCAGTTCATTTCATAGATGAGAAACTAAGGTGAAAAAGGCTAAATGACTTGACCAGGGTCACACTGCTAGTAAGTGTCTGAGGTTAGATTTGAACTCATGAAGATCAGTTCCTGATTTTAAGCCCTTTGTTCTATCCACTGTACCACCTGAATGCCCAAGCTAAAAGGCAGATCCTGAATCCAGTTTCTCTGTCTTGAAAGTCATTGCTTTTTCATTTGTTACTATGCTTCCTTGTTTGTTATGTGTTACAACCAACCTGCTCACATCCACCATCTGCCTTTTCATTGTCCTCTGGGTGACACTCATTTTCAATTCTTCAGAGACTATAGCACTACATGACTCATATTCTTATAACAACATATTAGAATATGGGTATTAAAAAGATGAACTTTTGTTTTAAGGAGAAGTTTGTGGTCACTGAAAGAACTTTGCAGTGTTCCAAAGGCAATGCAAGTCCCTCAATTCTTTGGGTCCAAATCATATTTCATTGTATGTTAAAGATACAATGAATGCTACCCTTCCAATCATCATCATCTTCATGAGGACAAAGGATATGTATTATAATTACTCTGGAGTCACAAAGTTATTATCAAATTCAAATTAAGAAAAATTTTTAAGCAGATCCCAGGAATAGTTTTACTTTCCTACTTTGATAACTCCATAGAAATGTTTGACCAGAATCATATATTCTGGAGAGAAAATGCTCTTCTTAATTAGGTATACTAATCAAACAACGACAATATGGCCAATTGTAATTTCTATAGAACCTTTGTTAATGCCATCTCAAACTGAGTCATGTAAATCATAGAATCATAGATTATAGAATGTCAGAACTGTAAGAGCCCCTAAAATTTATTTGGTAAGGTTGGAGGAAGCTGCTATCTGCCACATGGAAATCATGACCCTGGGAACCATTCTGATGGTCTTTTCTCTTTGGAAATTTTAAGGATACTGGGGTTACAGGATGACTGTTCTGCAACCTACCTCACCAACTGTCTGACTACAACTTGTTAGCATAATGTGGAACTTTCAGTCCTTCTAGGATGGGTGTGCGTGTGCGTGTGCGTGTATTTTTGAGGGAGACAGTAAGTTGTGGGAGGAAGGGAAAAAAAAACCCAAACAGTGTGACATTTAACCGTTATGGGTAATTCCCCGATGACAGGTTAATGGCAGCTCTGAAGGAAACTCCTTATGAGAGCTGTGACAAGAATCCAGGAGTGAAGGAGATTATATAGTCTAGTTAGTTTGTGGTTGCCAGTTTGGAGAAAGTGGGATGAATTCTGAGCAAAGGAATAGGGAATTGTGGGCTAGAAGTAGCTATTGGCAATCTTAAGGGGGGATTTAAAAAGGGGACTTTTTACATTTTAATAATTTTAAATGGAAGGCACCAGCATTTAGAATAGTTTTATATGACTGACTCTAAAAGAGTGTTAATTAAGTTGAGGGGGCTTAAAAGGTTTCCAGTTTTTAGTAGTTTCTCTCTCTGCAAAGTACTTAGTATTTAAATATATTTTTCATAAATTTTTCCATTGACTCATTTCTCTACATGTCTCCTAGCTACTGGTTCAGTGGATATAGTATATATCCACTACACTATACTATATTATATAACTGGGTCTAGACTTAGGAAGACATGAGTTCAAATCCCATCTCAGACACTTACTAGCTACTTGACCCATGGTAAGTCACAATCTCTGTTTGTCTCAGTTTCCTCAGCTATAAAATGGGGACAATAATAGCATTTATCTCACAAGGTTATTGTGAGAATCAAATGAGATATTTATTTAAAAAAAACAACACAAAATGCTTAACATGGTATTTTGACACATAGTAGATGCTATATAAATGCTTATTCCTCTTCCCCTGATAGAATATAAGTTTCCTGAGATCAGGATTTCTTCCTTTCTTCATTCCTTCCTTCATTCTTTCCTTTTGTTCTCTTTTTTTCCTTTGTTCTTTCTTTCTTTCCTCCTTTCTTTCTCACTAGTACATAGCACATTCTTGGATGTAAAATACCTGCTTGTTAAATTGAGACAGTTATATTACAATCTTTTTTATTAGTTAGGGCTCTGTATTGTCATTGTAAGTCAGATGTTTGCTACCATAAATGGGCAAAGGTCAAAGGGTTCCTATATATCTTTGAAAAACAGCAATGTGCATTTTTATCAAAAACTGACACATTTGCTCCCCTGCCAGGGTTGTATTCAATGTTCTTTGTTTCACCCTTTTCTCTTGCCTATATACTTGGCCTTTGAAACATTCCCACATCTGTTAATTACATGGAGCCTTATTCACAGCTCTCCCAACTATTAATTCATTTGGCTGCTTGCTATTTTGTCCTCTTTGTATATCTTCATTAATAAATTATCAATCATTTGAAAGACTATACTAAAAATCACAATGGAACTGTTGTATTTTTATCTAAGGGCCAAGATTTACTATGGACTGTATCTTGCCAAATTCTAGACTATAAAGTACAAGCTGACCTTGTATAGTGTTGCCAAGTGTGATTTTTTGCCTTTTTTTGTCCAGAACTATGATTTTACTAATCTAAGTGGGGGGTGTATTAGAACCAGCTCCCATGTTGTTGTTATTGTTCATCCTTTTTTGAGGGGGACAAGTAACATCATGGGGTGCTATCTTGACACCTGAATGCATTGGATTTAAGTGAAGCAGAGTTGCACAAAGTCATCTGGCTCACGATATCTTACTGTTAAATTTTCAGTGTCTGCCTTTACAGCTTAGAAATAGTCAAAGGTTACAAATAAAGTATTAATTTATTGTTTTGGTGATTTATATAGATTTAAGAAGGAATAGGAAAAATGTTAATAGTGCAGATTAAACTTAAAGTGTGTTCTAGGGCATTTTTTGGGGGGTTGTTAAATATTTGCCAGTATATCCTTGGGTATATATGTTATCTCCTGTGAGGAAAGTCATTCTCCAAATTCAAGCACACAATTTGTTGCCTGGGGGAAATGAAGGGTTAAATGACTTTCTAGGATGACACTGCCAGAGGAAGATCTTGAACCTAGGTTATCCCATCATATTATTTCTCTTTTAGGACTTTTATGGTCTTAGATAGAATTTTGTTTTAGCATTGATAGTTTAAGGGCATAGCTTCATGATTGTACAGCCTTTACTCTGTGGGGAATAAGCATGAATATTTAGGTACTTGGGAAGCAGAAGATAACTGAAAGGGAGTAAGGAGGGCCCAGAGTGGCAATAGGATGAGTCAGAGAATGAAAGAGCGCAGAAAACCTTGTTTCTGGTCACAGTTACAGTTTGATCTTGTATACAAGGGATGGCTGGCAGCCTTTAACAGATACTATAGCTTATTTCCAAAGTGACAACTGTGTGGGTTGAGAAAGAAGGTAAAAAACAGGTATGCAAAGCAAAGCCTACCTATTATTTTGTGTGTGTGTGTGTGTGTGTGTGTGTGTGTGTGTGTGTGTGTGTGTGAATATTCTTCTCAATAGTAAATGCTCTCAGATGTTTAGTTTGGGGCTTTCTATTGCCTGCCAAGCCTCCCTGTTAATCCTGGATCCTGGTCCATCCCCAAGGCTTGGTTTCTGATGGTAGCCACTAGAGCAATTTCTTATTCATCACACAAATGACTCTTGGCCACAACTCAAAGGTTTCTATGGCAACTTACATGGGTGACTCCCTGTGAAGGCTCATAGAAAGAAAGCTAATTAAGGATTAAAAAAATAAAAGACGAGAGTGATATGTATGGAGAGAAGTAAAACTGTAGCTCCAAATCATTGAGATTGTGAGATCACACAATGAAACCTGTCTAGATCCCTCTGACATTCAGTTCTATCTAATGGTGCAAATGATAACTTTTTTGCTAATACAATTATGAAAAGTTCCATTTGAATATGAAATTCAGTACTTATAGAAAGTACATATACATTATGTACTTCTTTGAGAGGCAGTATGCTGGAAGAGATACAACACTGAATTTAGAGTTGTAAAGTTCGAAGTCAAATGCTCACTAAGCTGCTCATTGTATGTGATCACAGGCAATTCACATGACTTTTTTTTTTAACTCAAGTCCTTATGTATAAAATAAGGATTGATTAATCAACAAGCATTTAAGTGCTTGGCACTTGACTGTCTTTTGTCTTTCTTTGATTGCTCAATGCTTAGCAGGCACAGGGACATAGTAAGTACTTAATAAATGCTTATTGACTGACTAATCCAGATGCTATGCTAGTCTTTTTTATAGACAAGATTGAAACAGTCCCTGCCCTATGGAGTAAATAACATAATGCAAATGAATGCATATAAAAGGAATAATAATGATAATAGCTAGTATATATGTATATGCATATACACACCTATATGTGTACGTGTGGATTCATACACACATACACATGAGTGCACGCACACACACACACACACACACAGATAAGCACAGAATCTGTATAGTCTCCTAGGTGGCACAGTGAATAGAATTCTGGGACCTAAAGTAAGGATAACATGAATTCAAATCCAGCTTCAGACACTTCCTAGCTGTGTGACCCTCGGTAAGTCACTTAACTCTATTTGCCTCAGTTTCCTCATCTGTAAAAAGGGCAAACCATTCCAGTATCTTTGCCAATAAAATCCTAAATGGGATCATAGTCAGACATGACTGAAATGACTGAACAACAACAAAGATTTCTCTGTATCATGTAAATATATATAATTCAACAAATATTTATGTAGTTTTAATGCTTACACAACATTTTACAAGCCTTATTTCTTCTTACCTTATAAAGTGGGATAAATAGAAGGTAATCTGGGGAGATATGTTATCATTTGGAGGAGATTCAGATAAAGAATCATGTAGAAAATGATAACTGAATTGAGTTTTGAAGGAAGCTAGATAGGAAGAGACAGAGGTGAGGAAGCTGTGAAATTCAGGCATAATAATGATTATAACAGCTAGCATTTTAAAGCTGGCAAATTCTTTGCATACATTATCTCATTTTCACATTAACCCTATGAAGTGGATATTATTATATAGGTAGAATGTGCTAAACAATGGAGACAGGAGAGGGAATGCTTTGGTTGCTACACAGTAAGAATGCTAGCGTGGCTGTGGCTGTATTGGAGAGAGTAGGGAAGGCAGTAATGTATAATAAATGCAAAGGTATATTGGAACCAGATTGTGAAGAGATTTAAATGCCAAACAGAGGAATTTGCATTTGATCCTAAGTGCAACAGAAAACCACTGGAGCTTATGGAGCAGGGAAGAAAAGTCCTGTGTTTTACGAAAATTATTAGGAGAATAATATTTCTGTCATTTATCATTGGGTTGTGAGGAAAGTACTTTGTAAACTTTAAAGTGTTATACCAAAGTAACTCTTTGCAATATTAAAAAATGTATCCTTTAAAAAAACAACAACTTTGGAGGTTCAATATCTCTGTTTCTCTGTCTTTTTCATGCTTTTTCTTGGTCTCTTTGTCTCTGTGTGTGTTTCTCCCTTTCACTTTGTCTTTGTCTCTCTTTTTCTCTCTCTCTTTCCTTATCTTCTCCCTGACTCTCTCTCTCTCTCTCTCTCTCTCTCTCTCTCTCTCTCTCTCTCTTTCTCTCTCAGTCTATCTGTTTGTCTCTCACACATACATACACATACCCATGTGCACATGTGTGAATACTTTTTATTTGCTAGTTCTGAGCACATAAGAAGGTCTGAAGTATATATCAGCTCAATTGTGAAGTTATTTTGTGAATGTTATGGTTAGATTTATGAATTGCATAGCTAACCCTAACCTTAAAAGATTTTGCTTTACAAAGTAATTGATTGTCCTTATAAATTGCAGCTTTCAAAAATGAAGAGAACCTTACCAGTTTCCTGTTATTTTGCAGCCCTTCAACTGAACCACCAGTAAACAACAGCAAAATTCTGTTCACCAACCCTCTCTCTGAAGTTATAAAACTTCAAAGAATTATTAGCACACTTTGAAAAACACATTGTTTCAAGAAGGATGTCAAATGTTGCTTTCAAATGGAACAAAAGAGATAAACATGGGCATTTATTGAAATGGTCTTACCACTCCCTTTTGTGCAGGTTTCTTCAACCTACTTTGTTACTGTTAATTTGCTCAAATGATACATACTGAACATTTTGTTTTTAATTTTAAAAAGTACTTTGGTATACTAGCAATAGGTTTCTATTTTAATAAGTTCTGAATATGATGCGACAATTTTGATATTCCTTCAAGTTTAGTGAAATGGCATCACGCTGAGATATTGCTGAAGTCAACCCTCATCACATTCCATTCCTAATCCACTAATGGCTTGTCTCTCTTTCTACAAGGCACGTTCAGGTCTGCTTCCATTTTAATTTTTACTTAATTTTATATTTTCCTAGCATTTGTTTTCCGGGAGTTCTTCAGTGAGACATATAACAAGTAATGATCTACTCTATTTTTAGAAAATATTCAATTGATACTGCCATACCCTAAATCTCTTTTTCATTGTAATTGATGTCCCTATTTCTTTACCACCCATTCATTTCTCAGTCTCTTGGAATTCTAGGTTAAAACTCAGCACTATACTGAAATGGCTCTTGTCAAGATGAATTATTATAGTTATTTTTTTAAAGTGAACCTAAGATGTTATTGGTGTAAGGAACTTCCAATGAGGAAACTTCCTCTACCAAAGCAGAGGTGCACTTGCTCTTTGAGTCCTGAGGAGCAGCCTGGGAACACTAGAAGGCTCAATGATTTGTCTAATGTCATACAACCAGTATATGTCAGAGACAGAACTTGACCACAGCCCTTCCTGACTCTAAGGCTGACTTTCTCAATATCTAAATCTGATGGACTTTTCTAGACCTTGTCTTCCTTGACATCCTTGGATTATTTAATTAATTAAATTTGTTAAATTAATTAATTAATTAAATCTTTTTATTTACAGAACATAGCAGTGATTTTTCTACATTGATTTTTGCAAAAAATTTTTTATTCCAAATTTTTCCCCTTCTTCTTCCCACCCCAACCTTAAATGACAGGTAGTCTAATACATGTTAAATATGTTAAAATATATGGCAAATCCAATATATGTATACATATCTATACAGTTATCTTACTGCACAAGAAAAATCAGATCTAGAAAGAAAAAAAAACAACCTAAGAAGGAAAACAAAATGCAAGCAAATATTCACAGAAAGTATTAAAATGCTGTGTGTGGTCCACACTCAGTTCCCTCAGGCCTCTCTCTGGATGTATATGACTATCTTCATTGCTGAACAATAGGAACTGGTTTGAATCACCTCATTGTTGAAGAGAACCATGTCCATCAGAAATGATTATCATATAGTCTTGTTGCTGTGTACAGTGATCTCCTGATTCATCCTTGGAACTTTTGACATTGTTGGTCAGTATCTCTCTGGACTTTCCTTGATGTTTCTATGTTACTGATATCTCTAGTTTTCTCCCTACTTGAATAATCACCACTCTTTTTCAGGATCCTTGGTTAGATTATCATTTATATCTTGTCCTCTTCTTTGGGGTTTGCTACAGGCTTCTGGGTCCTTTCCTCTCCTCTCTCTCTATACATTCTCTAATAGATCTCATCAATTCCTTTAGGCTCAAGTTTCCTCTCTAGTTGAATGATTTTCAAACATATATATGTATACATTACATATATGTAAATTATATGGAGTTAATCATCAAAAGCCCAGGCAATCACAAAAAGGGGGGAAATAAATGAGGTATTAAATTAAATGTCAAAAAGGCAGCTATACCAGGTAATTTGTTTGTGAAAATTGAACGTATGTGCTTACTATATATTTTAGTAGATATCATTGCTAAGAGGAAATTGTGGGAAGTATGAGGATTTATATCTTGGATACTAGCAAATGCTCAAATCAGGGCTTGATTTATTGTTGATTGTCTAGACTTAAGAAAGTGATGAGAAAATGTTAATAATGCATATTAAACTTAAAGTCATGTCTTTTTTTTTGGTTGTTGGAGAGAGAGTGAGAGCACACTCTTGTATTCAGTCCTAATCCCTCTTCTAAAACCTAAAGCATTTATCCTCAACTATTTGCTAGTTATCTACTCCTATATATTCCTCTGGCATTTTAATTACACTTAATGTGTTCAAAACAGGAACCCTTTATCTTCTTCCCTAAACCTGTCCTTCTTGAAAACTTTCCTATTTGTTGGTACTACCATTCTTCCAGTCATTCAATTTTGTAGCTTTGCAATCCTCTTTCACACTTCTTTATTCCTAACCTCAAAATATAATTTTGATTTCTAATTCTTTTATAGATTTTGCTTCCACCATATCTCTCGTATATGTCCCTCTCTTGTCCATTCATATAACCAATACCCATATCTGCTTTTATCATTTCTCATTTGTAAAAGCTGTTCTCTTTGCAGTAATCTATTTCTCTCTCATCCATCTTCCCAAAGGCACTAAAATAATCTTCCAAGAGTCAAAATTTGATCAAGTTATTCTCCTGCTTAAAAAAGGGCTTTCACAAAATCAGTCTTTAGAAATTAGGCAGAGATTAACATCTCACTCCATATTACAAGATAAACATGATTTAGACATAAAGGGTAATATCAGAAGCAAATTAGACATGCAAAAAAAATTCCCTGTCAAATCAATAGATGGGGAAGATTTGCAGAGATAGAGAAGATCACAGGAGATAAAATGAACAATTTCAATTACGCTAAATTAAAACATTTGTGCACAAACAAAACCAGTGCAGCCAGAATTAGAAGGAAAACAGGAAACTGGGAGGGGGGAGAGAACTTTATAGCTAGTTTTGCTTATATTTGTAAAATATTTAATATCTCATTTTTTCAAATGCATAAGGAACTGAACCTAATTTGTAAAAATAAGAATCATTCCCCAATTGATATGTGGTCAAATGATATGAAGAAGCAGTATTCAGAATAAGAAATCAACTAATACTCTTAATATTGGCTAACACCATAGAAAACGAAAATGATTAAGGAGGATGTGTGAGAAAATAGCTACACTAATGTACTATTGGTGAGGAGGTGAACTGGTCCAACCATTCTGGAGAACTATTTGGAATTAGGTCCAAGAAGCTGAAAAACTGGGTATACCCTTTGACTCAGCAATATAGCAATAGGTCTATATCTTAAAGAGAGCAAAACATAAGGAAGAGCACCCAAAGATACAAAAATATTTATAGCTTATCTTTTTGTAATAGCAGGAGGGAATACTATCAATTGAGAAGTGAGTGAACAAACTATGGTTTGTGATTGTGATAGAATACTATTGTGTTATAAGAAATGACAAAGGGAATGAATTTAGAAAAATCTTAGGAAGACTTATATGAGCTGATGCAAAATGAAGTGAGCAGAAATAGGAAAACATTGAATAGCAATATTGCAATGATTATTACTATGAAAGACTTAGCTACTCTGAGCAATACAATGATCTCTGAAAATCCAAAAAACTCATGATGAGAAATTTTATATACCTCCAGAGAGAGAACTATTGAATTCTCAGTGCATGCTGAAACATATTTTTCACTTTCTTTTTGTTTGTGATAGTTAATACATATGATAGTTAATTCATAATTTCTTGTATGTAGTAGGAACTATATTTCTTGCCTTCTCACTGAATGGGAAGGGGGTGGAAGGAGAAAGAGAATTTGGAACTGAAATAAAAAGAAAACAAAACAATAAGATAAAAGCCTTTTGTAGCTCCCTATTACCTTTGGGATAAAATGCAAACTCCTTAGCCTGACATTTAAGGAGTTCTCCAATCTAAATTCCATGTAGCTTTCCAATCTTATCCCATATTCTTCCTTATGATGTATGCTTGTTTTAGTCAAACTTTTAAAACTTCTTTTCCTGGGCTGCCATATTCCAGGTGAGTTTCCTTCTAGTCTTTGGTAGAGTATAGCGTGTGTCCTGGGGTCATAATCTGAAGTTTCTGTTTCCTCACCTCCCCAAATTAATTTGTCTTAAAGAGATGAGATGAGTTAGCTTTTTGTGCTGTTTATTCTGGATACAAACAATTTCTTTATAGTACGTGATAGCTTTGCCAAACATTGACAGTCTGAATCACAACTAGATCATTGGCATTTTTAGAAGCTCAAGGAACAACCATAGTTCACTTTGAGCATAAACTGATATATCAATAGCTCAGTAGTTATAAAGCTTTTCTTCATCTTCTTCTCTCCTTGTTTTTCTGAGGGTTTCAATAGGGCTAAAAAAAGTAGCTCTTGAGAATCAAGATACTAGAATTCCAACTTTGGATCTGTGTTGATTAGATATGTGATTAATAGCAAGTAATTTGTCTTCCCTGTGGCTCCATTTAAGAATTTATAGGAATCTTTTATGTCTTCTACCTAAATAACAAAACCAATAAGAATTTATTAAGCACCTACTGTATACCAGAAAGTTTGCTAGGTGCTGGAGCTACAAAGACAACAAGAGGGTAGGACCTGCCCGTTAAGAACTTATATATTAGGATATCAAGATAATGACAGAATCCATCCTTGCAAGACCAGTATTTAACATTGGCTAAATACTTTCAGTGATCCATTTTTGTGGAAGAATAAAAACTTGCTTAAAATTAATTAAATGATTTACAGTTTTATAGCCTTTTATTGCTAAAAAAAAGTTGACGAAGTCACTTTGGTATTTAGAAAACAGTGATGAGGCCAAAACAAGTAACTATGAAAGTTATCTCCTTCAGACCGGGCATACTAATTATTTTCATAACCTTTTTTTTCATTACAAAGCAAGACCAGTGTTTGAATGAAGATTCATTGTGACTTTCAAATAAATAATTCTGCTCAGTGTTTATATAGTGTTTTTCTTCCAAGGCAAAGTGATCATAATCATTGGATTGGAAGGGTCTTTAAAAGGGCAATTAGCCCATCCACCTACACATGAGAATTATATATAACCCATCTCAGACAGATAAGTGTTGTCCTATTCTTAAAGTTCCTCAGAAGAGGAGATTCCATAGTATGAAGCTTGGTTTCCTATCTTTGTAATGCTATACATCTGAAAACTTTAATTTTTTTTTTTTACTAGTTATCTCCTGTCCCTCTGATCCAGAAAATGACTTAAGGATTAAAGCCATTTGTAGTCATATAAAAGATTCTCTAAACCACTATTAACCAGAGAATTGCAAATTAAGACAATTCTGAGGTACCATTTCACACCTCTCATATTGGTTAAGATGACAGGAAAAGATAACGATAAATGTTGGAGGGGAGGTGGGAAAACTAGGACACTAATACATTGTTGGTAGAAGTATGAACTGTTTCAACTATTATGGAGAGCAATTTGAAACTATGCTTAAAGAGCTATTAAACTGTGCTTGATCCAGTAGTGTTTCTACTAGGTCTGTATTCCAAAGAAATCATAAAAAAGGGAAAAGGAAGGGGCAGCTAGGTGGCGCAGTGGATAAAGCACCCGCCCTGAAGTCAGGAGGACTTGAGTTCAAATCTCAATCTCTGAAACTTAACATGCCCTAGCTGTGTGACCCTGGGCAAGTCACTTAACCTCAATTGCCTCAGCAAAAAAAGACATAAGTAACCAGATAAAACAGAAAAAAAAGAAACCCACAAATGCAGAAATGTTTGTGGCAGCTCTTTTTGTAGTAGCAAGAAAATGGGAACTGAATGGATGCCCATCAGTTGGGGGAATGGCTAAATTAGTTATGGTATATGAATGTTATGGAATATTATTGTTTTATAAGAAAAAATCAACAGGATGATTTCAGAAAGATTTGGAGGGAGTTATATGAACTGGTGGCAAGTGAAGTGAGTAGAAACAAGAAAACATTGTACACAGCTACAAGAAGATCATGTGATGATCAACTGTGATGGACTTGACTCTTTTTAATGATTCAGTCATTTCCAATAGTCTTGTAATGGAAAGAGCCATCTGCATCCAGAAAGAGAGGACTATGGGCACTGAATGTGGATCACAACATTGTATTTCACTTTTGCTTGTTTTTTCTTTCTCATTTCCCCTCCTTTTTGAGCTGGTTTTTCTTGTGCAGCATGATAAATGTGGAAATATGTTTAGAAGAGTTGCACATGTTTAATCTATATTGGATTGTTTGCTCTCTGGGGGTGGGGAGATGGGGAGGGAGGGAGAAAAAGTTGGAACACAAGATTTTGCAAAGGTAAATGTTAAAAATTATCTTTGTATATATTCTGAAAAATAAAAAGCTATTATTATGCAAAATAGGAAATGACTTAAGATATGTTTATTTTGTCACTATTATCTTGAAATTAAAGAAACTAAACTCCAAGGATCAGAGAAGAAAAGATTTATAACTGGAGAGGGATTTAAAGTCCAAGCCATTTCATTTTTTCAATATACAGATAAAGAATTGGAGGCTGAGAGTAGTGAAATGATTTGGCTATAGTCACCTAGACCAAAGCTTCTTCTTTTTTAAAAAATTATTTTAATAGTATATTATTTTTCCAATTACATGTGAAGACTATTTTCAACATTCATTTTTGTAAGATTGAGTTACAAATTTTTTTCTCCCTCCTTCTACCTTCCTCTGTTCCCAAGACAATAAAGCAATCTGATATAGATTATACATATATAATTATTTTTAACATATTTCCATGAGTCACATTGGGAAAGAAACATCAGAACAAAAGGGAAAAGCCACAAGAAAGAAAAAAACAAAACAAAAAAGTGAAAATACTATGCTTTGATTCACATTCAGTCTCCATAGTTCTTTCTCTGGATGAGGATAGCATTTTCCATCCAAAATCTATTGGAATTGTTTTTTATCACTGTATTTCTGAGAAAAATTGGTCATCACATAATCTTGATGCTAATGTGTACAAGGTTTTTCTGGTTCTGTTTACTTCACTTCTCACATCAGTTCATTTAAGTTTTTCCAGACTTTTCTGAAATCAGTCTATTCATTATTTCTTATAGAAGAATAGTATTCTATTACATCCATATAGCATAACTTATTCAGCCATTCCCTAATTGATGAGAATCCACTCAATTTCCAGTTCCTTGCCACTACAAAAATTGCTGCTGCAAACATTTTTGTATATGTGGATCCTTTCCTGTCTTTTATGTTCTCCTTGGGATACAGATCCAACAGTGAAACAGCTGAATCAAAGGGTATGCAATTTGATAACACTTTGGGCATAGTTACAAATTGCTCTCCAGAATGGTCAAATCAGTTCATAACTGCATCAATAATGAATTCGTGTTCCAGTTTTCCCATATACCTTCCAACATTTATCATTATCTTTTCCTGTTTTCTTAGCCAATTTGATAGCTGTGAGGTGATACTTCAGTTATCTTAAGCTTCATATCTTTAATTAATAATGATTTATATGATTATAGATGGCTTTAATTTCTTCATCTTAAAATTGTCTGTTCATATCCTTGGTGGATTACAATATCCTATGGGACTGTGTAGCTGAATGTGGGAATAGCAAAAAATGTGACACCAGTAAAAGGTTTCTGAATGTTCTACATCATGTAGTATCAAATATTCTGCCAAGATTTAATTCTTTAGGTAAAAATAAACAAGCACATCCATTTCATTAGTGTGTAAATTTGCTTTCATCTTTAATAAGTGGTAAAATTATATGTATATTGAAGAATTGTTTTAAAATAAATTCTTTGGTATGCGTATATCTAAAGTTGCACAAAGAATTCTTGGGCAAAAAGGGGTCATGAGTGGGAAAAGTTTAAGAAACCCTGATTTAACTAGCAATTGGAATTGATAAGATATGAACCTTGTTCCTCTGATTCTACTCCGGTATTCATGCCATTTTCCCTTCTACACAGAAACTGAGACCATAGGTAGACATAAATGCAATTGATTCATACTGGACCAAAACATGAGCTCTATTCAATTTACTTGTTCAACTATACAAAAAATGTGCAGGAGGCTTAGAAATGTCAGTCCCTAGAATACACAGTATGAGAAGATGCCTCCAGGGAGTCAGATGAACTGTATACTTCAAGTATTCTCTTATTTGTTTCTCTTGGGTTTTTGGGGAAAAGGTTGCTGAAAGAACAAACTCTGGAGTAGGTTTATCTGACAGTTTAAAATTCAAATTATAGCAAGGAATTCATAGGTGCCATGTTGAATCCTTCCTAGTCTCTGGAAGTTCTAATTTGATTCCAAGACTTAGCTAGGAGACCCATTTTATCCTAAATGGGATGATGAATTTCCCTGGGGAAAAGTTAACTCATTTTTCTTTCCCCCCCTTTTTTTAAACTTGACTCTTCTTCTCTCTTATGTATATATATTTTCTAAGTTAACTCATTTTTGATCAAATAAAATTAAAAAGTTGTTTGGCATGGGTTCTTCCTATAATAATAATACTGCTTACAATGCTAAATCCTCTATAGAAAAACAGCTTCTGTATGGATAGAAGCAGATCTATCACTCTATTTAGCTATCTATCTCTATCATTATATATGTATATCTATCTATCTATACACACATATACATATATCTATGTAACACATACATATAAATGTATTTAACTCTATAATAATTGGATTTTCCTACATTCAAATGCTTGTTTTTGACTCTTTGTGATCTTGGCAAAAATACAGAGTGGCTTGCCATTTTCTTCTCTCGCTTTTTTTTATAGGGAGGAACCTGAGGCAAACAGAACTGCCACAGCTACTAAATGTCTGAAGTCAAATTTCAATTTAGGTCTTCCTGACTCCAAACCCAACACTCTATCCACTGTATCACCTAGCACTTGGAGTGTATGAGGTATTCAGAGAGGATTAGCATCCCTGGTGTGAGGACCTGTCAGCCCTTTTTCTGAGCAACTCATCCACCTTTATGTTCACTTTTCACTTAATTCTCACCTGTGACTCCAAGAAACTATAGCATGTGCTACAGCCACACTCTGCTAAAACTGTCTCACCGATGGGCTAAACCAGGCTGAGGGTAACTGATAAGCCTCCAACCTGTCAATGGCTACTTTAAGCATGTGAAGACTTCTCCTGATGGAATGGGTAGATGAGAACAATTTGTTCCAAAAGTCATGAAAACTTCTGAAGCAGATTCTATGAAATATTTAAGCTTGTCCAGACATTGAAGATACCAAGATCATTGCCAATGATTGTGACTTTTGTCTTGCCACTAGGCTCTGATGAATCAGGAAAAGGAAGAAAAACTGATGACTTTGTGTAATTCTGCCTCACTTAGATTTCTACCTTTCAAGTCAAGTAGCACTTCTTCGACTAGGCTTTTCCTATCCCAGTTGTTAGTGCTCTCTTGACACTACAAAAGTATTCTATTTACATTTTATATTTATTTCATTTGAAGTCAAATGAGATGATATTTGTAAAATGCTTGGTGCAGTGCCCGACACATGAAAAGTACTAGATAAATGTTGGCTATTATTATTGTTTTTATTATTATTTAATTATCTGAGTACATGTTGTTTCCCCTAGTGAAATGCTGAGTTTTTGATATCCAAGACTGTTTCATTTTTGTCTTTGCATCATCAGTGCCTTTCACATTGCCTAAAATATAACAATCAATCAATTAATTAGTAAACATGTATTAAATACCTACTATGTTCCAGGTGCTAAGTTCTGGAAGTAAGTAGAGTATACGTTGAAGATGAAAATAATTTTTTGCTTGTAGCTTTAAAATGGACAAAAGACCAACCCAATGCAAGGAGGGGAAGCAAGAGGATTTTAGAATTTGAAAGGGCCTCAGACATAAAGAGCTACATGTTTGATACAGGATATCATTTAGTCTCTAATGAGAAAAATTAGGGTATTTGAAAGACTATTTGCTGCTTCTTAGAGAGACTGTGTGATATTGGTTGTGTTGAACACTAGGATCATGGATCATGATTCCTGGTTTTTATGGTTGAATATAGAAAGTTAAGTAATCTATGCTTGGTGTGGTATATAAGGAGTGCAGAGTTGATTGCTCTCACCAGAAAAGTGAACCTACATAAACAGGACAAAGTCTGAAATAGAATAGAGCAGGAGCAGGGAATCAGATGAACTCTAAGATTCCTTTCAGTTCCAGATCTAGGATCAGCCAATAAACATTTATTAAATACTTACAGTGTGTCAGGCATTGTGCAAAGTGTGATTATAAAAAGATAAAAATCAAGCAGTGCCTGTCCTCAGAGAGCTTACATTCTCTTTGTCTATACAGTTGTCCTCCTTTGAATGATTTGTTATTTGTTCCATTTAAACCATTATAAGATCGATGGGATTTTAATAAGGAGGATGTTAGTAAGCTTTGCTGATTTTCAATGATTTGTATTATTGAATGTTTTCTCTTTACCAAATTATCCATTCAGAAGTTTTTTATCTAAAGGCTTTTCAATTCATTCATTAATTCATTCACATTCAGCAACTATTTATAAAGTGCTCAATATATTCAGAATGTACTGTGTTGGACATTATGGAGAATATAAAGATAGAGCAGACTCAATCTCTGTTATCAAGGAGTTTAAATTTTAATATGCTTTGGATTCCAAAACAAACAGAAAACTCCTCCACATTCCTTTACCCAATTAATTTATTGCACAGTTGCATATTTGGGCTTGCTGTTTTCTATGTCAGTCTCATCTAGAGGGATGAAAAGAAGCAGGAATTCTTCCATCTCTGTAATGCAAGCAGGCATTTAATGTTGATATATGGGGAATGGAGACAGTTTCATTAATTCAGACTCCTCTTTTAAAATCAATTGTGAAAAAAATTTAAAATTTCAATTATTTTAAAAATTCAATTGTGCTTAGAATATCAAGGTTATTAAGACTACTAAAATGATTTGGAAACTTCTGTTGAATTCTATAGACAGAGTCAGAATAATCATTTTTGGGAAGTTTGGTTTCTAAGCACTTGGAAACTATCGTTGGTGAGCTCCTGACAACAGGAACAAGATGCCAGCTCTTGAATCTGAGGCATTTCCATTATGGACTCCATCATCAACTGTTTTTCTGTTGCTTTTAGAGTCTTTAGGTCTGTAATTACTGCTGAAAGAAGCTTCCTTTTTGCTAACTAGGTCTGCTACCACTAAAATCTGCTAACAGAGGGAGGCCTAAAATGAAAACCAAGCCATTAGTTTTAGCGATGTTCTGCCAAGATGTGAATGAACAGGAGTTTGTGGAAGTATTGAAGGCCCTTTTTGGCATAATAAAGAGATTTAAAAACTTATACATGCTTGTAGTAGTTGAGGATCTTTGTATGTGAATTTTGTACTCTCCCCTCTCTGATCCCAAGAGTCCGAAGTGACTCTGAAGCTTCTTTCTTTTAATAGCACCTACTCCCAAATGATATAACATCTATAAAGTCATTGCCTGGCACAGAGCAGATGCTTAATAAATGCTTATTTTTCCCTCTTCTTCTTTCTTGGGATCTTGGTAAATATAGGCTTTTAAATTTGTTTTTATGGTGAGTATATCTTCAATGAATCAAAATGATCCAATATTTTATAATAAAATGATAGAATACCTTCTGCTTGCAACTTCATAGAATCATATATTTAGAAGGGACCTGGGAGGTAATATAGCTCAATTTCTTCATTGATGACATTTCCCCTCAAAAACAAAAATGATTGTTTTTTTCTTGTTCTGTCATGCTTGACTATGACCCCATTTGGGGTTTTCCTGGCAAAGATAATGGAATAGTTTGCCATTTCCTTCTACAGCTCATTTGACAGATGAGGAAACTGAGGCAAATAGAGTTATATGACTTGCCCAGGATTCCACAACTAGTAAGTTTCTGAAGATAGATTTGAACTCGGGAAGATGAATCTTCCTGACTCCAGCCTAACATTCTATTCATTGTGCCATCTAGCGGTTCATCTCAGACCTTACACGTGACTTTGTTTTAAATCTCCCTAATCAAAAGTGTGTGTTGCTCTCCACTACAGTCGTTTTGGATGTCTCCTTAGATAGAAAAGAGATCAGACTTCTGGCTATATCAGAAATAAATAAACTTTAAAATTTTACTTAGTTGTAAAAATTTTGAATACAGGCTCATGAATGGAGTATACTTGTCATCCATGGACTGACCCAGCTAAATAAGATCTCTCTTAGAGATCATCTAACTTGCCACAGAAAGGGTTGTGACCTACATTGGGAAAGGGAAAAATCTCCCTCTAAAATTACAGATCTTTATCATCATTATTTGACTTTTTCCTTATCACCTAATTTGACTTTAAACTTCATGGACTTTTCCTCTATGAGCATTGCCCATATTAGGGATTAATAAGTGTAGGACTGGAACTTTTGTACTGGATATAACAGAACTTAAAGGGAGTGAAAAGTAAAAGGAAACACCTAATGGATCGTGGAGGACCAAAGCTCAGCAGAAAGAATCAGAGTTATATTAGCAAAGAACGCAAGAGCTCTGAGTTGCTATGTGCAGTCTATTCTGGCTTCCCATGTCCCTAAGAGTATACCTTTTATGCACTTATCCTGGCACATGCTCCATACATGTATATCAATGTATTGTGCATCCTAATCACACATGCCTTGTATGTGTGTTCTATCTGATGGTGGTATAGCATCCTGAGTGAATGGACATTCTTGTGTGATTAACAGAATTCTTTTCCTGTCAAAAAGGTTGTTATGCTGTTTGATGTATTTTGTTTATTTATTTATTTGTGAGGCAATTGGGATTAAATGACTTGCCCAGAGTCACACAGCTAGAAAGTGTTAAATGACTGAAGTCAGATGTGAACTCAGGCCCAGTGCTCTATCTATTGTGCCATCTAGCTACCCCAATGTATTTTCTTTTCAACTGATATGCCCTTTCTGGTTGGTTCAGTGAAAATACACACATGAGTCAATATTCATGAATCTTCCACTTATAAACCTCTAGGTTGGGGCAGCTAGGTGGCATAGTGGATAGAGCACCAGCCCTGAAGTCAGGATGACCTGAGTTCAAATCTACTCTCAGACACCTAATGTTCCCTAGCTGTGTGACCCTGGGCAAGTCACTTAACCTCAATTCCCTAAGCAAAAAAACAAAACAAAAACCTCTAGGTATTACATAAATATTTTATGTATGAATTAATGAATGTTCATAATGATGACCCTATGGCTCTGTGACATCTGAAGCAACTTTGGAATCATCAAAATCACATTTGGTTTGTTTAATGTGGAATGCGTTTTACTTTAATCTAATTCTTTGAAAAATTTAATCTATACATAACACATATAACTAAACATTTGAAAATTTTCTCAGACCACTTTCTCTAATAATGCCAAATGATGATTTAAATTCAATTCATTTATTAAGCAATTACCATGTGTACTAATATCCCTGCTGCTGAGGGGAAATGTGAAGCATAGATTATGCATGGTACCTTACAGACTAGCAGTCAGTTAATCAGTAAGCATTTATTAAGTGCCTATTATGTATAAGGCATTGTGCTTAGCCTAGGGGACAAAAATAAGGCAAAAGATAGTGAGTCCTCAAGGAGTTCACAAAATAATGAAAGGGATAGGGTACATGCACAAGTAGAGTAAGAAAATAATAGACATTAAATTGGTTAAAGAGGTTTTTTTTGTAATATCTGAAAAGGAGAAATTAATTAATGATGGAGACCATGGAATAGCATTTGAATTAAACTCCAATGAGTTTTAACAGATGAATAGAAATGTAATAGATAGAGGTGGGATGGGAGAAGGCAACATTTAACATAGTATTTTTAATGTCTCGCCATGCAAGAGGTGACCTTTTACATTTTATGCACATACCATGGCTTTTGTTGTAGAGTCATCACCATATTGATTTTTACTATTGGACATTTTTCAACTGACAGTGACAGGTGACTTCTTGCCATCTGTCAAGAGGATTGAAACAATTCTCCTGATTTCCCAGCCAGTAACCTGGCACTTTGTTCCAGTTTTGATTTTTTTTAACTTTAAGGGTGCAATTGAATATATTTGTCTATTTTTCTAGTCACATGAAATTAATGGATGAAAAAGAGAAAAGGAGACCATTTATCTCTAGACAATATTCTTCTATTGGATGCATGTTGTATGTGTGGTCCCTCAGCCCCAAGATTGCCTCCCTCTCCATCATTCTATTTTGGTGGTAGCTCACAGCTGACTTTCTGCCCAGGCTCTCCCTTCTCAATATAGTTTCCCTTCTCTAGAGACTAAAGCTCACTAGAAGAGGGATTTTTGCCTAGGACCAGCAGATTGGCCTGCTCCCTGGATTGGATGACTTTCTGTGAATAGCATGCACAGGTCATAGCCTTTAAGGGCTGGGCTCCTTTCTCTTAGATAGGTCCCTTGGGGATGGTCTAGACTAGGCTGTAACTCACTCTTGGCCCCCTGAATTTATTTGTTCAACTCTGTTGTTTTAGACACCCACAATTATTTTTTCTTTAGCACATGTGAAAAATATTGGAATAGAACTCAGCAAATGAGATTCTTCCAAGTTATACTTTGGCCTAGTGGGAGATTTTTCTCCTCTAACTTCCACTTTATCAACATCCACTTTTATTCTTTCCCAGGTAAAAAGCTGGGTGAAATGAACTCTTATAAAATAGGCAATATTCACCTCAACCAAAGGAAAGTTGTAAATAAAATGGATTGGCAAATTAAGCCCAGATTTAGGTAACCTTTAGGAAAATGAAAAGTACTAATGATGTAATTTGACTTGGTAAGAATATTTTAACCTCAAAAGTTTGCTTAGAGATATCATTTTTAGAGCTATTAAGAACCTAAGACTGTTTTTTGAAAGAATTAAATAGAGGAGGATTGAGAGTCTAAAACAATATAGGCAGAATGAATACAGGTCTTTTTTTACTCTACTTGGCAGAAAGGTTCTATGGTAGGTGCTCTTAACCTATGTTTTATAGATTCTCAAAGAGTCTGCAAGTCCAAGCCATTATCAGATTTTCTTTCAGCCTAAACTATTTCCATACATGCAGAACTCTATCCATCAACAAAGGGCCTCATCGTAATTTTGGTTTTGTTTTGCTTTGTTTTGTTTAAATTCCTTTCATGATAGAACTCCCTCTTGAAGGGGCTCAACTCAGTTGCCAATTTCATCTATCCTCAGGGATCCTCATACATGAGGTCTCCTATATATAGGTATATTATATATCTACTAAACACCTAATAAATATCCGTCCTTTCCCACCCTCACCATCACTTCTGTATTTCTTTTGCCAGCTAATAAGATACTACTTTATTTCAAAGCAAATCTCTCTCTCTCTCTAACTCTCTCTCTCTCTCTGTGTTTCTCTCTGTCTCTGTCTGTCTCTATCTCTGTCTCTCTGTTTCTGTCTGTCTCTATCTCTGTCTCTAATATATATATATATGTATATATATACATATATATACACATTTATATAAAAACAATAAAGTTACAAGATTTTCTATACACAGGAAAACTCTCTCCCATAGTTTACCACATAGCTTACCACATTACCATTGAGTAAAAATTTTTAAGTCTTTTGAATTTACTTTTCTCTCCTGCCTTTTGTTTTCTCTAAATCTAACTCTTCAATGAATTAAGTTGTTATAAGGAAAATCCTTCTAAGCCCGTTATATAAATGATTCAGGTAAATAATTCCCTGGGACTCCACTTAGAAAAACTGGAAAGAAATTGGCTATATTGAGAGACATAGTGTCCATGAATAGAGAAATGAAAGTTCCATTGTACTTTGCTCTGGTCAGAACACATCTACAGAATTGTGTTTAATTTTTGTTATCACATTTTAATGGGAATATTGATAAACTTAAAGCATTTAGAGGCGAACAAACAAAATAATGAAGGCCTTCAAGATCACACAATCATCCATCATACATGATGATCTCTTGCCTTGTCCAGGAAGTCCAAAATAGAAGTGGTTGAAAGATAGAGACAGATTTGGACATAATGTAAAGGAAAATTTCCTAACAATTAAAGCTAAGAAACAATAGAATGGTTTACTTATAAAAGTACCAGTTTTTCCTTTACAAGAGATCTTTAATTAAAGACTGGATAGCCACTTTATTAAATATATTATAGACCCTTATTTTATAATTTCTAATTTAAATAGCTATTATGTTTTGCCTTGTTCAGGAAATCCAAAGTAGAAGTAGATGGAAGCTAGAGAGAGACAGATATGACCATGATGTAAGGGAAAATTTCCTAAGAATTAAAACTAGGCACAATGAAACGGGCTACATATAAAGTTATCAGTTTTCCCCCACAAGAGATCTTCAATCAAAGACTAGATGGCCACTTTATCAAATATATCACAGATCTTTATTTTAAAATTTCTAGTTTAAATAGCTATTATGGTCTCATCTTGAGAATCTACATTAGGATCATTCACCCAGAGTTTTTAGATTCCACTCACTTTCATTTTTGGAAAAGTGGGACAGCAGTCACTTATAAGTGCCTCAGCAATCAGCTGCCAGTTTTTTCTAGCACCCTGGATTATAGGTTCAACCAAGCTTGACTTGAAATCCTCAAGGGCAATGAGATGCTTGACTAAATTGAATTGTTTAATTAAGACATAGATAGCTATATAGATAAATATTCCTATAGATTTATTAAAGGGATCTTATTTACACCATTACCCTTATATATGGGATTTCACATACAAAAGTACACTTGTATACAAAAATCTATAGATATACCTACAGATATCTATAGGTGTAACTATAGCAATCTCTTTATCTCTTCTATATTGTTTTTATATATACATGCATACACATGTATATGTATATACAATGAGTAGATATACAAGAACACACATGTAAATATCCAAAACACAATATACATATACACCCACACATATATATTTATGTACCTGTACCTATACATATACACATATGTTCTTTTAAAAGGTAAAAAAATCATGACTATGGTTTACATCTTGCTGCTTGAACTGTGTGATTGTCACTACAATTAAGTGATAACATCCAATGTCAGCATATCTAAATTTTGAGCTTTCTTTTTGTAGCATTAAATAACCAAGCCCCCTTTGAAGTATGAATTTACACAATAAATGGACAGCTACTAACTGTCAATTTATAGAACATAACAGATACATTGTTGTGCAACTAAACCTTTTTATGATTTTGAAGACAGCTATAGTTTCTCAGCCCTAAGGAAGATGCTATAATGTACTTTAAAAATCAATAATACCTTTGGTTTTTGGTTTTAGTTGAGGATGGAAAAAGTCAATGATGGTTATAGATTCAACTTTATTCCCCCTTCATTTATTCTGTCTAGAACTTCATTCATATGTCCACTCTAGTGCCCAGTTCATTCTAGAAGTAGGAAGATCATTTGCAAAGTATGGTGGTGAGATAGAATGGACAGAGTATTCGATTAGAATTAGATGACCTATCTTCAAATCACATCTCTGCCACTTGATCTTTGTGACCTTGAGCAAATCAATTCATCACTCAGGTTTCACATCTATAAAATTAGACACCTACTATGTGCAAAACACTGTGCTAAGTCCTAAGAATACACAGATAAACTGGAAAAAAAACAATCTCTGTTTCAAGCTTATATTCTGGGGGTAAAAGCATAAATAGACAAGAAATACAAGATAATTTGAAAAATAAGAGAGCATGAACAGTTAGGGAAATAATAGGATCATAGGATTCAATAAACATTTATTAAGTGTTTACTATATTCCACTTTGAGATTCAATTATATCTGTAGTTGATCTTGAAGATCTCTTCAGTACCTAAATCTATGACTCTATGAAGGAAGAACATTATTTGATATGAGAAATATTGATAGCTGTTTTTTTAATGAATAGCCTAGAGCAAGCAGCCATCTTAGATGGTTTTTTAATGGACATTTGGTGATACATAGGATAAAGACTGAAGTATTTTTCTTTTTCATCCTAATTGCTTTCACATTTACAATACCAATGATTAGAAAGTTTTAAGTTCGGGTTTGTAATGTGATGAATAAAACTAGACTAAAACTAGGAATAAAAATAGAAATGATTTCTACATGAATCTTTGGTTGTCATTGAGTTATCTGCATACTGTAAGTCACATATGGGTGGGGCTGGGACTTTCAGAAACTTGCTTTCTCTTTTCTGCAGCTGGCTTATTTTAGGAATTTCAACTACAGTTGAATTATTCCCTTCTTCAATAGAGTTATAGAGGAATTATCTTAGAGTTTGTTCTCTTATATCCCTTCCTACTTTTTGCCAGTGGTTACTAGCTCAACCTAAATATTTTTGGTTACCTTTATTCTCTTCTTTGGTTATGTTATGTACTTGCCAAAACAATACAAGAAGATGATCAATGGAAGATTTTCAGAGGCAAAAGGAAAAATTACATATGATTATTGGTATCAGTTGATATTTGTGTGCCTATAAGATAACCAGTAAAATTCACTTTATTTCAATTCAATTCAATAAGCATTTCTTAAGCACCTACTATGTACAAATGCTACATGCTATATAGAGACACAATTGAAAAAAAAACCAATTCTTGTCTCCAAAGAATTTATAATCTATTGGGACTGGTTTTAGGAGGCATAGGAATGGGGATGAAGAGAAAAACAACAGTCAAGTAATATAAGACAGGCAATGGGCTAGGCAGTGCAGTGAATAGAGTACTGGGCTTGGAATCAGGAAAACTCATCCTCATAAGTTCAAATCTAACCTCAGACACTTATTAGCTGTATAACTTTGAGCAAATCACTTAGCCCTATTTGCCTCAGTTTCCTTATCTATAAAAATGAGTTGGAGGATGAAATGGCAAACAACTCTAGTATCTTGTCCAAGAGAAAAAAAAAACAAAAGTCACAAAGAATCAGACATGACTAAAATACTTGAATTGATCAATAAGAAGTTGAACTTACACACACACACACACACACATACAGAAAAACAACATATGTATTATATATGTGAAAGAGCCCTAACAGCAAGAGAAATCAGAGTATTCATTCATTTAATAGTATTTTACAAGTCCCTACTATGTGCTAGGTGTAGTCCTAGATGCTGGAGATGTAAAGAAAAAAGTGGAAAACGGTTATTGTCCTCAAAGGGGATTGTCACTGGGGAATAAAACATATGAACAGATAAGCAAATACAAGTTGCATACAAAGTAAACACAATTTAATTTCCAGGCTACCAAGATGTACTGGCTGCTGGGAGGAATCAGAAAAGATCTCACTTAAAAGGTGGCACCTAAAGTAGGATTTGAAGAAGGTGAGGAATTTTTTAAAAAATGGAGTTGAACAATGAAATGTTTCAAACCACCTCCAATTGTTCACTGAAGAAAGCCATATACACCCAGAGAGAGGGATGCGAAATGAGGACCACAACATAACATTCTCATACTCCTTGATTGATGTTTGCTTACATTGTGTTTCCTTTATCTGATATATCGTTTGTGTAGATAAGATTTTTCTTGCACACCAATGATAAGTTTGGAAATATGTATACATATATTCGATTTGCCAATATTTTAACATAATTAACATGTAGTGGATATCCTGCCATCTAGGGGAGGGGTGGGGAGTTGGGGGGAAAAATTTGTAACGGAAAGCTATGTAAGGGTTATCGTTGAAGAATTACCCACACATATGTTATGCAAATAAAATAAAAATTAAAAAAAAATGGAGTTGAAGAGGGAGTTTATTTCAATCATGGGTGCAGCCTGTGTCAGGTCATAGAGATGGGGAAGGGAATGTGGAATTTTGGGAATAGGAAGTAGCCCATTATGGCTGGAACACAGATTTTTGTAAAGAGATTGTTTTCCTCCTCTTTGCTGTATAAACATCTGTTTTATGAATTCTCAGTTTAATGGAAAATAGTAACATACTCATTTTTCTACTATATAAACTACTTTTCACCATAAAAGACAGAGTCTTCTGAACACAAATACAAGCATGGTAAGGAAATAAAGTATTTATTATATTTATTTTTGTTTTGTAGATGGTTTCAGGAAATGGATTTTGTCCATATGGCAAGCAATGAATATGATGTGAAATAAATCTGGAAATGTAAACTAGAACCAAGTTCTGGAGGGTCCCACTAAATCATCAGCTCAGGGATACATTGGCTAATCCTAAGGATGATTTTATACATATGTGAATGGAGGGTTGCCCTGATAGTGCGATGTGAGTAGTGCACAAGGCCATACCTGCCTAAGAAATATTATTTTTCCTATGAAAAGTAGTGTAACTTAGTTGTTAGAATTCTATACTGGGAGCCAAGAAGACCTGGGTTGAAATTGTGTCTCTTGTACTTACTTAATTAGCAATGTGGTCTCTTTCTCTGAGCCTCAGGCAACACTCCAAGAGTAGAAAGGTTGCAATCCACTCCAGGAGAAAGATTCCTCATATGGATGAAATAATATGTCCTTTCCATATTGACCTTTTACCTTTTCATGATGCACAAATCCCTTTCTATCTGGTCCAAAAATCTTCCCATAGTCAGTTCTGTAGTTCCAAAAGACTAAGATTGATTAATATGTGGGGAGGCATTGTGTAAATTTGTTTACAGAAGGATATTTAATTAGAGGCACTTCTCTAGGGGTCTGCCATTAGAACACATCACAATTTAGCTGATCTGGATTTTTTGGTTATCTCCCTGGAAGGCACACATTCCTGAGAGGATGTGGAAAACAAAGAGGCCAAACTAGTCCATAGGTTTTTAATATTTATTTTCAAAGATTCCATTGGTAGTCTGGGAAAGCCCATGGATCTCATCTTTTTCTGAGAAAACATTTTTCTCAGAAAAATGTTTTTAAATGCATAAAATAAAATTCATAGCATTATAAAGGAAACTAATTATGTTGAAATATGGTTATAATAATATTTTAAAAATAATTTTACTAATCCCAGGTTAGGAACCCTTTTACTAGGTGTTCTCTGTAATTCTTTATAGCTTTACTACACTGCAGTATAATGTGATTTTAAGGGAGGTCAGTTTCAGTGATATATGAGATGCAGTTCTGGGAGTGGATATGGGATGATGCTAAATGGTGTTCTCAGCCAAGCAGATTGAAGGGAAGAAGTAGGAAGAAGGAAAATGAGATAGAGAAGAAAGAAACAGGACAGGCATGATGGACAATGAACTGTGTTTAATATTGTATCATTTATTTCTGGAAAATTAAAAAAATTTACAATGAAATAATAATTTCCCTTAGAATTGGGTTATGCAGAATATACAATCTAATATAAAAAAGAAAGACATGAAAACAAGGAACTATGAAAGAACCTTCATGAAATATGACCCATTGACAAGGCCATTCATATAAGTGGGGAAAAAGTCAAATATGACATAATTTTGGACAGAATTGGAAAAAAGATCTAGAGGAAATGTATTTTTTATTATATAGTTTTCTGTTTACTTGTTTGATTCTATGTTGTTTAGTAAACATTTTAAGTAAGAGACTGTTGTTTTCATTGATAATTTATTTGATTAGATATCTGTGTTGATGACTATTTGTTTCTAACACAATTTAAAAATTTTTAGTTAGGTTGAGGAGGGAGAGTTAAGTAGAATGGCCATGGAAAAAGGTGAGGCAAACTTTGCCTAGTGCTCCATTTTGTCTAAGGTAGACCTGAATAAAGCAGTTCCCAGGATTGCACAAGCCCTTTCTCCAAGTATTTCTCAAACATTTGGGGTTTCACAAAACCTGACTCCCTGCCAAGCACTGTTTCTCCTGTAGCTTAACAACCATGTGGTTTATAAAGGAAATCTAATCCACAAATTCCTTATTTCTTTACACTCAAAGCTATTTTTATAAGGTTCCCCCCCCAAAAAAAGCCAGAAGCAATATATTACCTAAAGTAAATTATCTTGGAAAATAAAAGTTTGAGTCCAAATGAATGAGTCAGACTCACAGGATTTAAGATATTCTAGGTTTATTTAGCAAAAAATGAAATAATTTTAAAAATAAATTGTAAAAAACATTGTGTATATGCCTATATGTATATATGTTGTGCATGTAAGTATCTTTCCAACCCTACTAGTCATAACAAAATTGAAATTACTATGGAATCACTCTTCTGGATTTCAAAGAACTGAATACATTGAATTGATATAGACTGAATCTGTGATTGATTTCAATGGTACAGAGAACTCCCAGGAAAGGAAATTGTTTTCAGTGAAGATCAGAATCTTCTTTGCAATTTTTTGCCTAGAACATTTCTTCAAGATCATACATAGAGTCCCAGAGGGAAGTTTTGAACTGAGATCTTGGTTTCAAGGCCAGCTCTCTATCCATTATACCACAGTGCCTCTTTACATTGATTCTGCATTAATTGAGCAGTATCTTTAGAATCCTTGACACTATTAATATATAGCAGAGTGGACAGGACAAGAGAATATATAATATTTGCTTTCATCAAATGAATTAAGCAGATCCAATTGGAAATGAATGATATAAATCAATGCTTATAAATACATTAGAAGTTTCTATTGATTCCTGTTGGCAGATTGTCATTGACCAAGGTACTAACCCTGATCCTACTCCCCACATGATAAACTTTGTTATCACCTTCTCCCAGTCATTTTTTGTCTGCTTTCTCTTTCCATTTCACCCTTTGAAAATCTCCTCTGTTATGGTAGTAGAAAGATCACCAGCTTTATAATCAAAAGACCAGGGTGTCAATCTTGACTCTTCCATTTATTATTTTCATGTTCTTGGGCAAGCCTTTTTACCTCTTGAGCTTACCTATTTGTAAAATGAAGAGGGTTGGACTGATGCTTTTAAGGTCATTGGTAGCTTTAAATCAATGTCCCAATGATAATAGATCTTTTCCTCATGTCATCTGGAGTTCACTAAAATCTAACTTTCAATTGAAGATACCATTTTATTCTTTTCTTTCTGAAGATTCCACCTGGATTTTTGAACCTGGGTTATTTTAAAAGCCTTTGAACATGTAGAAGGAGACCTCTAACTGGTAGAAAGAATGCTGATGTGATAAGATGTGCCTCTGGGATGGAAGAACTTTTGGGAAGAGACACATTCTTTGAGACAGAAATAAGTTGTTCCAGATACTCTCTGGAGTGGATTCCAATGAAGAGAAACTTTGGAAGCTTAAAAACATGTAGGAGAAGCCAGTTCCTTATCTCACTTCTGTCAGAAGAATTCATTCACGTATATATTTTTCTGATCTATTCTAATGTGCTTAACTCCTCTAATTTCTATTTATTATTTTATTTGGATTAGTGAGCTTCCTTATAATTCTCTTTTGTGATGGCCTTTTTTGTAACCAGAATTTGGTGGGAAGAAGCCAAGTTTTGATCTACTCTTCTCACTTAAGGGCTAGTGACCCAGGAAGTAGCTTTTCAGAACCTACTGAATCAGTAATATTTAGGGGGACAGGTAATTCTAGTCACTTCTCTCAGAGACTATAGAAGAAAGAGCCCAGTCTTGTGGATCTTTTCTTCTTCCACTCAAAACAAGAATTACAGTTTTCCTTGACGCAAGGTTTTAAAGATTTCTATCAGTGCCTCTTCTGAATCACATTTAGACAACCATATAAATATACATATCTTATATGGGCAAACCCAATCTTATCTTGCATTAGGATTCCACTACAACATCATTTTCATTAGACTGGAGAGAAGCCATGAATGCCAGTGAGGTTTAATTTCTTTACCTCTGATGATTTCATTATCCAAAAGAAGAATCGACTTTTACAGAAGAAGGATCATGGGACCACAGAAGTAGAACTGATAGGCATTTTAGGGGTCATATAGTCCAAATTCCTCATTTTTTAAAAAGAGGAAACTTTCAAGAGATACAAATGACTTCCCTAGCATCTTGCAGATAGGTAACATGAAGTCTTTGCCTCCCCAATCTTTTTTTTTCCTGGTGAAAATCCATTTAATTATTTTTTGAGTTAACAAAACTACATTGTGCTAATAGTACTTCAGAAATCTAGCATTCTTTCTTATGTAAACTTCAATTTAAAATAAACCATTTGTTTTTAAAGCTCTGACATAGAGTAGATGCAAGAAATATTTACATTCTAAGGTTCCTGAGTAGTGCAGTGGATAGAGCCTGGGAATTTCAGGAAGACCTGAGTTCAGATCCATTCTCACACATTTTTTTGCTGTGTGGTTCTGGGCAAGTCACTTAGCTCTGTTTGCTTTAGTTTCCTCATCTGTAAAATGAGCTAGAGAAAGAAATAGCAAACCAACCCAGTATCTTTGCCAACAAAACCCCAAATGGGGTCATGAAGAGTTGGTCACATTTGAACAACAACAAAAATTTGCATTCTGGTCTTGTAAAAATCCTAGCAATCATACACACACACACACACACACACACACACACATGCACGCACACACACACACAGAAGGAGGGGAAGGGGGAAGAGGGAGAGAGTTCAGAACAGCATTAATGTTGATATTTGTCTAAGTGTGATAATCCTTTGGGAGTGGAGGGCCACCAAGCTTCCCAAAGAGTAGTGAAATGATCCAGATTAACACCAAAAAACAAAAAAGACAAAGCATGTGAAGTCTCTTGTGCTGATCTATATTGGGGATTGAGACTGTGAATAGCCCATGCACTTCCAATATGAGTAAAGGAGAGAATTTAGATCTAAAACACATACTTATGCACAAATATAAATACAAATGAACATTGACTTTTTTGATTTAGAAAAAAAATAAAATAAAAACAACACATAGCAGATTAGAGACTTTTGCCCCTTTCCAATCAACACAAGATTGGGATTCTCAAAATTCTTCAAATTAGTTTTCCTGGAGTAGTTTTAACATGTGGCTTCATAAACTTTTTGGGAATTTTTAGTTCTGAGTTCTTAGAACTTTTTTTCCCGTAAGACTCATGCTTTGTGGTATTAATCTGCAATTTCTGATATTCAGATGACTCATGCTAGAAACAATGAACAAATAAGATAATACAAGTCTTGAAAGTAGAATCAGGTTGCAGTAACACTGCCTTATGCATGTTAGTCTAAAAAGATACTTAGCAAATTCTGGCAGAGTAATAATATACATTGTATTTTGTTTCTTATTTTCTTGTTTGGATATGAATTTATAAGCAGCAGGAAATAGAAAGACTTAGGAACTTGCACAGATTACAGCAGTTCTCCAAACTGGTTTAGCGAAAGCCTGTCCATCATCCAAAGAGTCCCATATGTTTTGCAGCTAATTTATTCCTCATTGTTTTATTTTCACTGAATTTGACCAAATGTGGTTGACTTTTAGTTACATTTTTTGGAGATTTCATAATGTTATTGAAGGAAGACATTGGCAAAGTATTTTATTAAACAGATTCACTTTTTATTCATTTTAAATGGGAAATGGCCATAAATTTATTCAGGATTTTAAGCTTATCCATATTGATATTAATAGATACATACAACTATATCTATTAATAGATATAGTTACATAGATATAACTATATATATAAGTAGATGAAACAGATAAAATTATATATCTTTCTATCCATCAATAAAATTTAAAATCAGATATATAATTCTATTCTCTTGGTCCATCTCCAAATGAAAATACATTTTCAGATCTGTCAACCCTCATGTCTTCCTCTCTGTCAGAAGAAGTGTAATGGAGCCTGAGAATCTATGAACAATCCCTGAGTACAAGGAAATACAAATAGAAAAAGTTGGGCACTGGGTCCTTCAATCACTTTCAAGTAGTGCTGACCAATATCCTGTGAAATAACATGATCTGTTTTTTTCCACCAAAGGTCTATGCAGTCAACCTTAATTTAGGGAAAACTCAACTTCAGAATTATCATGATATTTGGCAATGTATATGTTCTATGTTGATTAAGATCAGTATTCTTTTGGAAATGCCTTAGAAGGCATTAAAGATAGTTGATTAAATTGAACTGAACTAATAAAATGAGCAACAATTCGATTTCCTTCATTAGTGAAAAAACCATGGAACAATATTAATATATGAAGTTTCTACTGAATTACTGAAGTTAGAAACATGTAGGATTTGTTTTTTGTTGTTATTGGTGTTTTTACCTTACACAGGAATAGGGTAAGTTTTTTTCTACTCTCTTTGACAGATGAAAAAAAATTGAAGAAAAAATGAGTTAATGTTTATTTAGTCAACCATAAGTCTTAGTCAAACACATGTTTTATACACATATACACACAAATAAATATATACACATATGAATATGCTTATATGGTACATAATGTATAAATATACATATGTGTTGCAACAACTCTGGATCTCTCTCTTCAACCCTATTAGAACTAGCAGGCTGGATAGCCAGAGTTCATTTGGTTACATATTCCCTCAGGATTCTAGAGTTTACTCTGAGGGTTTAGGACTTGCTATTGCTATTGAATGCTGTTGCTTCCCATACAGTGTGTACTCCCAAGAAAACTTTACTGAGAAATTATAGCAAGAATCAAAATACAGCTTCTAAAATTTCTACTTCCTTGGTCTCTGGGGAAAGCGGACATAAATTTAAAGTGGTGATTACAAAAAATTCCTCCATCCTACTTTTGGGGGATGGTATTTTATGGCCCTGTGAGCCTTTTCCTCCTTTTGAGGAGTGTTCAATAAGTTTGTTTCTGATATAGACTGAGTTGATGGATAAGCCATCCTATTGATTTTAGGGAGTATCTTTGCTTTCAAGTCTATTTACTCCTGAGCTCATCAATAAAATCCTTCCTCTGATGTGAAGCCTTACCAGACTCAGTTGTAAAAGTTGTCTGCAGAATCTGCTATGGCTAGATCTCTGGATGCTTTCCTGACATTTGAAACTCAGATTCATCAAGTCATAACCTGATCATTCTATCTTTGAAACCTCATTCATGTAAGATAAAGAAAGAATTAGTATTCCAGAGAGATGAGAGAGAGAGAGAAGAAGAAGGAGGAGGAGGAGGAGGAGGAGGAGGAGGAGGAGGAGGAGGAGGAGGAGAAGGAGAAGGAGAAGAAGGAGGAGGAGGAGAAGGAAAAGGAGAAGGAAGAGGAGAAAGAAGAGAAGAAGGAAGAGGAGGAAGAGGAGGAGGAAGGGAAGAGAGAGAGAAGGAGGGAGAGAGAGAGAGAGAGGGAAGGAGGGGGAGGGAGAGAGGGAGAGAGACAGGGAGAGAGAGAGAGAGAGAGAGAGAGAGAGAGAGAGAGAGAGAGA